>BMAO01033399.1:0-119457 GCA_019973975.1 Trichonephila clavata
TTAAACCAAATCGTGACTAATTTTTAAAGTTTGTATTCAAGTGTAAATCAGATTTTACTTTTTAAAAAACTTATTTACTAAATGTAATGAGGCTCATTTGCAGTTATATTGTATTAAAACAAGCATACATTTATTAAAACAAGAACCATCATTTCGCATAACACACAGTTTTTTCTTGCCAGAATTAAGTTAAAGAGTATAATTACTTCTCATTTTGTCACAGACAATCCACCAGGAAGATGTTTTAACCCACGTTCAGCATTTAAATGTAAATTTTAAATTGCCAAGAAAAAAGCATATAGTAAACAAAAAATATAGCTTGTATATTTAAAATATTGAGAAATTTTTACTTAATAAAATCCAAGCAAGAAAGGGCCCTCATTTTTTTTAGCACTAGGGCCTTTGGTTTCTAGCTATGCCACTGCTAATAGTATTAGTTTATGCACTCACTTCCAAAAGTTAAGCACGCAGAGGAAAATGCTGATTTCCGGAAGCCAATCAGGATTGAAGAGGATGCAATTCACTGCAGAGGTAGATGGAAGTATGCAAATATGTAGGTAACAGCCAATCATGCTTTCATGTCAAGAAATATGCAAAAAGAGCAATCTTATAAGAAGCCAGCTTTATGAAGGGTTACAGAAGTTGATTGTAAGTGCTGATAGAAGGTGTTTAAAACTATCGTACAATTTGTTATCAAGACATACATGTTTCTACGACTTCCAAAAAACGAATGGAAAATTCTGAGCGCTGGCGTGCTGTGGGGCACATTGAAGCAGGGCAGTCGATCACAGATGTTGATCTTTTCTTCAGCGTTCATCATTCTGTAATTTCACGTTTATGGAGCCAATTCCAAACCACACAGACAGTTGTCCAAAGCGGCCGCCAAGGGTTACAACCCCCGTGAAAGATCGATATATTGCTATTGTAGCCAAGCGGAATCGCAGAGCAACCTCCACATGTGTGAAAATCAATGGTTACAGCGTCCATTGGTATGGCTATGTCTGCAGCTACTGTACTCCGAAGATTACCTATTAATGGACTGTATGCCTGGGTACCTTGAGTTTGTGTTCCTCTATCCGTCCAGTCAAGAGGAGCACGATTAAAGTGGTGCCGGGATATGGTAATTGGACTGTGTCTGACTGGGCAATGTCATGTTTACTGATGAGTCAAGAAGAATGGCGATTGCTTAATTCTGAGGTGGTTGACCACCTAATTGAAAGCCTGGCCAGAAGGTGTAAACTTGGCATATAGATGAGGGGGAACCACATACCCTATTAATGTCCTTTTTTTCATTTTATGCTGTGTATTTTCACTTTATACATAATTCTGTTTAAGTCTCCAGTATGACATTATCTGATAACTTACAAAAAGTTAATATTGTTTTCATTTCTGTATATAATTATTGATTTTGTTTTATGTATAAATATATATGCTACTTTACTGCCAAATTTTGTGTCAATCAAAGCAGTATTTATTGATTTTTTTGCATTTCACATCTTCATGCTTAACTTTTGGAAGTGAGTGTATTTTATCTCTAACTATGCATTTCCCATTAGCTAACTTTAGTTTTGCATAATAATGTAGTTTAGAATTATAAGTTATTCATAGTTAGTTACCGTATAGAAAATAAAATATTTTATTCTTTTGGGTATATTTCTCATTTGAGTGAATTTTTTAAGTAGATTGCTGTCGTTATTTAAAATGTCATGAAATTTTTTACTAGAAATGATAAATTATATTTCAAGCATAAAAGGGTTTTCAAAGTCTACACTTTATTTGCCATAGAAAAAATGCATTCCTTTTGCTCGTGAACAGAGTGATCTTAATTTGGAATGATTATGAACTATAAATTTTGGTGGCTTTTTTTTTTACAGTGATGATTTTAAATGAAATAAAGCCTAACAGGTAATATCGCCTGGTCCTGAATGGGTAAAGTGACGCTAAACTGTCACCTGAACACAGTAAGAAAATACTTTTTACACAGATAGTTTCAGGTACATATAGTTATTATATGCATATCAATAACATTGACATATATAATTGTGAATTTTGATTTATATAAAGAATTTCATCACAATTTACTGAAGATATTTTTTATTCATTTGGAATACATAATTTGCAATTGATTCCAGTGCTTCATTTTTGGCTTCCGCTGGATATTTTTTAATGCTTTTAGAGCAAAACTCGAATAGATGATCTTCTGGGTCAGTTTCTTCTCCTATCTTCATCAATGCAGCATCGATCAACTCTTCTCTTGCTCTCTTTCTTTTTTTAGAATTCGGTGTTTGTCTTCTACTTGCTAAATAATAAAACATCTTATTATTTCCAAAATAATTGTTTAAAAGTAAATATATTTAGCCTTTTTAGTTTTCATTAAATATTGGAAATGGCACATTTAACCACAATGAAATCCACACATCATGGTGCAAACTGTGGATAACCTTGAAGTTTTACCTGGCCCATTGTAAATTTTTAAACAGTTCAAGTGAAGATGTTTATATATATACATCTGCAAAACAGGGCAACCACATATGAATATAAATAAATTGTTGTGAAATGCTTTACATTTACATAAATTGGGGGGTGGGGTGCAGTTGTACCTTTATTCAATGCATTAGTATTAAATAATTTTCAAAATATACGAACTTTAAAATAATACAAATATTTTTTTTAAAAAAATCTAATTTCAAACATGTTTTGAAAATAAACATACTTATAGGGGTAGGCTGGGATGTTGCAGGCAAATTAAAACTGTCCTCCCCTTGAACAATTTCTGCCTCTTGAACAATTCCTGTCTCTTCCTCAAACTGTATTCTTTCCTCAATGCAAGGAACAATTATTGGCATGGTTGTTGTTCCGGTTATGTTTGACCAAGTACTTCAAAATAATAAAAAGCTTAATTATCATTCTAACATAAAAGAATTTATTCTAAAAATATCCAGACAGTCATAAGAATAGACATACCTTCCTTTTTGCATATAGGGATCCAGGAAACTCAGCATTTCTGAAAAAGGCCAAATCTTTCGCGCCTTTGCTTCGCTTCCACTTGGAAATGCTGTAACTTTTTCCTTACGATATCGATCCCTTAGGACCTTAAATCTGATTTTACACACATCACCTAAAATAAAGAAAAATAAAAAAAAATAGTTCTACATATATTAACTCAATTGGACAATTAAATAATGTGAAAAAAGATCTATGGTCTAAATATAACCCCCATACAAAATTTATCTCAAAATATTATTGTTTGTGTTGAATCTGAGCACAAAATTAATATGCTCAACACAATTAGTCTAGACTAGTTTATCAATCTTTTTTTTTCTGTAGGTAGCCCACCTGAATATAAAAAAAAAAAAAAAAGAAAGATATATTTTACAAAAAAAAAATTAGTGACCAATTTCATTAAATATCTGACCATTATGGATAACTAAAAATTGAATATTTTTCATTAGTTTACAGCAATGCAATCACATTAAAGAATGAGTAACTTAACAAATCTTTTGATTTTAAGAAAGCCAATTTGAATCTATGTCAATTACACCTGGGCAAAAAATACTAAATATAAAAGCAGGAAAAATAAATATCTTTTTTGAAGCAATTGCAAATACTGTTTTCAAAGCTACATGACCCCTGCACTTTTAATTATTCATCAAAAATCCATGTGGCACATGGAATTAAGAAACACTGGTCTAAATGCGAGCTAAGAAATTATAAGAAGTATAAAGTGGATTGCATTTTTAAGCATAAAATTGTAGTAATAACAAAATCTAAAATAGTACAAAATATTTTCATACTATAAATCTAAAATACACTGCATTTAATACACATTTCAACTTTCTTGAATATATCAAAACATGCTACATAAATTAACCCTAAAATATATATGTTGTAAGTCTAGAAAGTATTTTTTGAAATAGTTACTTTTATTGCAAACACATATAAAACTTTTTTTTTTATGCTCTGTTTTTAAAAAAGTAATTTTTATTAAGAAACTTGGTTTTCGAGAAGGGCTTCAATGTTATATATATATATATATTTGTTTTGAAATGGGATGTCGTACTCTAGGATTCATATGATCTCGAACATTTGCTTAATTATATTTTTGTGATGTATTTTATATATATTTAAATGTATATATATTGGCGTTATAGATTTTTTCCCAAGTATACGAATATATAAAATATTGTTTTATATAGTTTGTATTTAACTACACAATTGCTCAACATTCAACCAATCGTCAACTTTTTCCAAGAGTAAAAGATAAATACAATGTAAAAAATTAACTGACCAGAAAGTCCTAAGGATACTCCAATTTCCTTCCAGGCATTTTCTCTCATAATTTTATTTTTGTGATTTTTATTTGCCAAATCGTACAAATGAGAGTATATTTGTACTTCTATTATTAATCTCTCGTCATTATTGGCCATATTTATATAGAATTTGTATTAAAAGTGTTCGCAAAAAAGAATGATCAAAAATATCTCAAACAAATATTGCGCTAAAACGATCATAAAAATTCCAATTCGGTTATAAAAGCATTTTCATCTGTGATTGGTTAAGAGTGCGTCATGTGACTAAGCTATGCACGCTCAGACGCCTCAAGTTAACTTATTTTTAAGTTAAAAAGTTGCGATCACAACTTTTTCGACTGCCGGAGATGAAGTCTCTGATTGGCTAGACGCTCAACGCTTCACGCTGACTGCCTTGGTGTGAATGCAGCTTAATTGTTTTGTCTACGAGTTTGAATTCAAGAAAAAAATTTAGATTAAAAAAATAAAAAAAATGGAAGAGCATAATCCGAATGGACATGGACCAATGAGAAGCAAGCTGATTTTCTGATTGGGAATTAAATAGAAGTGTTGTAGCCAATCAGATTTCGTCTCTTCTTTAAGGTGATGCCATTTTTTTTTACTCTCTTATTTTGAACGAATTTTGAACGTTGTTCGAAAATAACAGTTTCGTGTGTGCATGAATTGTTTATCTTAGTAGTCGAATACATAAAACTCCTTCAAGAAATAAGAGTAAGCAAATATATTTTAAGATTCCATTAAAATTTAAAACTTTTGAATTGTTGTTTCTCATGTTTTATTTTCTAGCTATTTCTTTTTACATTGTAGTTTACAGTAATTGAATTCACGACTTTATAATTCTATGTTATTTAAACAAAAACAATATTTATATTCAGTCAAATAATTATATTTCGAGGAAAATCGTGCTTATGTATTGCTTACCTTGCGGTTTCAACAAATAATATTTGAAACTATGCAAAACAAAAGCTCCAATTAATCTATCATTTATGTCTTATCAGAGTAAACATAGGTTTTTAGATTGTGTGCATTACGTTAGTTATATATTTTTTAATATTATAAATTTGTGTTTATATTTCCAGTAATATTTATGGTACATTTCACTTTTTGAGTTTTTTTTAATGTAGAATTTACTGTTAGTATATATTTTTATTTACTATTATTTTGTTTCAACTAATTTATGACATGGATAATGTGTTTTTTAATTCTATTTTCTTAAAACTTATTGATGTAATACAAAATCCTGCTTTAACTAAATTGTTGAATTTAACTTTAAAAATATTATAGCTATAGTAGAGTTCAGTACTTATGTGCTTTTGTAATCTCAATAAAACTTTTGAATCGTATTGAATACATGTTGAATATTTTTTATGAAATTGCTTTATTTATGTTATTTTACTCTGTATTTTATGTATTTTAACTATGCAAGTTTTAAAATAATATATATAAATAGTTAAAGTGTGGGGATAGATATCAATTAGACCCGGCTGCCAACCTCTCGCCAAAAAAATGACTTCGCCAAGCCCTTTCTACACTTTAACCCTACAAATTTCTATTTGTTTATGTATTTTACAGAATTGCAATTTTCATGGAAGTATGGCAATGTTTTCTTCTTTGCATAGATGTGTTCTTGAGCATTCTTAAAGAATATATTCAGTGGATGGCAAAAGTGTTCATACACTTGCAATTTCCTGTAAAATCTAACGTTTTTGACCAATAAAAATTAATTTATCGGAATTGTAATTTTTTAATGATAGTTGGCAACTTGTTCTTAATGGAATGACATAATCAATTCTTTAAAAATAGTATTACTTTTTAAAATTTAATAATCTAAAAACTACTAAAAATTATTCCACAAAAGTCTTTGTACATTTAACAAAATCTCAGCATGCTTTAAATATTGTATTTCTTTCTTAATTTATACTTAGTGGGATATCTTTAGTGTCCACATAATTTTAAACGTTTTGGTATAGATTCATCAGTTTTTTGCAATTCTGCATCGATTTTCCTCCATGTTTCTGTGATTATACTTTTTACTTCAAATTATGTTTTTATTATTAAAATTTATTCACAAGCAAATTTTGATCTAAATTTTGAGTTTGTCTAAGACAACCCCATTTCAATAAAAATGGTTATTTATTATCTTTTCAAAATTTTTTAAAGTTTCCAATAAGTCTTTGCGTGATACTGATACTACTCCATAGTGCCATGGGTTGGCCACCCCTGGTCTAGCACAACAGTCGGTTTTGATTCAAATGAAGAATTTTGTTCACTATTAATGGATTCAGTTTTTTTCTTCTTGTTGATACAAAGTCTCACTAGTGGCTGATTTTTGGTTTTTCATACTATTTTACTGCTACACAAAACTAATGAATATGTATAAATTTTAGGTGCTAGTTTGATATCACGAGGAATGTGCCAAGTTGTTTATGTTCACCCAGATGGGTGATAACATTACAATATGGTTACCCTGATATTTTTATCGTATGTCGGTGTGGTTGCCATGGAGATAATGTATATTGAAGTAATTTTTATAGATTTTGTTCCTGTGGTATTCCTATTAATTTCAGACAATCTTAATTCAATTTTTTAAACAAATTAACCATTTTCATTGCATTTCCGAATCAAACAATTATTTCAGCTATTTCAACTATTATGCTTTTTGAACGTTCCTTGTTCGATGAAATCCGTTGAATGAACTTGCAGTTTTTGGAACATTGCAAGTTTTCAGTACTTTTTTTTATTGATATTCATTATTAATTTTATTTATATTAAGTAATTATATATTTCATAAATAAAGTATAAAAATACAATTATTATTATATGTAATAATCATATAATATTTGAATTTATAAAAAATTTTATATCTCGTATAAATATTATTACTTATGTTATTTATTTATAACTAGCTGTTACCCGCCCGCTTCGCTGGGTATTTCATGATGTTTTATAAATTTTTACTGCTTATATATATGTATAAATTATTGATATCTAAGTCCTAGCATTAAGAATTCGATTGAATTGAAAAATATACTTATACCTGTAACTGTCACCTGTTGATAAAAAAAAAGGGCAGAACTCATCTAATTTGTATTTTCTAAAAATCTCTAAAATTGAAGCATAGAATGATGTTTGCTCTTTCGTAACTCAAAAACCAAGTGGATTCACGCAAAACCAATTTTCGGTGGATCTCTACTCCGTAAATTGAACATGCAAGCCAAATTTCAAGTCTAAATCTAACAGAAAAAAACAAAAGTTTTACTATCAATATCCCCATAATCCCGTTGAGAGCCGTTTTCCAAAATTACCGCTCTTAGCGGATTTCAATTCAACAAAAGAAAAATGCAAACCAAATTTCATTATTATAGTCCTTGTAGCTCGAAAAAAGTAATTTTTTTTGTCAATACGTCCCAGTAACCCCCTGCAACCCCCCAGAACTTAATTTGCTTAAAATTTATTCTTAGTGGATCCCTATTCAACAAAAGAAACATGCTTAACAAATTTCAAGTATAGGGGTCTAACAATTAAAAACAGGAATTTTTTTCTGTAACTCCTCTTGACACCTCGCAAACATCTTTGGGGGTCAATTTTCATTTTACTCTTTGTTAGAGGAACTCTATTTCATGAAAAGAACATGCCTACCAATTTTCAAGCAGGATGACCAAGTAGTTTAAAAACGGAAATATTTATCGATTACGCCTCTTAATCTCCCAAAATTAAACTTGGTAGTTGATATTCGCGAAACCCATTTTGAAGCGGTTCTCTACTTTACGAAAGGAATCTGCTTATCAAATTTCAAGACTGTACGTCTAACAGTTTAAAAATGGGGATAATTGTCTATAACGCCACTTCTGGGTCTGTTTTCACAAAACCCATTTTGTAGGGGAACTGCACTCTATAAAAGGAATCTGCTTAGCAAAATTTGAAGACTGTGCGTCCAATTAATTAAAAATGCAAAAAAATTATCAATAACACCCCTTGAACCCCCGCAACACCACCTAGGGGTCGATTTTCACAAAACACATTTTGCAGTGTATTTCTATCCTATGAAAGGAATCTGCTAACCAAATTTCAAGACTGTGAGTCTAATAGTTTAAAAAAAGAAATAATTATTTATATCTGCCCTTAACCCCCCGCAACACCCCTTGGGGGTGAATTTTCTCCAAACCCGTTTTGTAGCGGATATTTACTCCATGAAAGAAATATTCCTACCAATTTTCAAGCAGGTAGGTCAAATAGTTTAAAAACGAAAATATTTATCTCTTACGCCACTTATTCCCCTGCAACGCCACTTAGAGGTCTGTTTTCACAAAACCTTCTTATAGCTGATCTCTACTCTATGAAAGAAATCTATTTATCAAATATAAAGACTGTGCATCTAATAGTTTAAAAATGGAAATAATTATCTATAACGCCCCTTAAGTCCCCTCAACGCCACTTGGGGGCAATTTTCACGAAACCCATTTTTAGCGTATCTCTACCCTATGAGAGGAATCTGCTTACTAAGTTTCAAGACTGTACGTCTAATAACTTAAAAATAGGAATTTATAACGCCCCTTAACCCCCCCCCCGCCCCCGCAACACCCCTTGGGGGTCAATTTTCCGAAAACCCATTTTGTAGCGGATATTTACTCCAGGAAAGAAACTTACCTACCAATTTTCAAGCAGGTAGGTGAAGTAGTTTAAAAACGGATATATTTATCTATTACGCCCCTTAATCCCCCGCAACGCCACTTAGAAGTCTGTTTTCACAAAACCCGTTTTGTAACTGATCATTATTCTACAAAAGGAATCTATATATCAAATTTAAAGACAGTGCGTCAAATAGTTTAAAAATGAAAATTATTATCTATAATGCCCCCTAAGCCCCTGCAACGCCACTTAGGAGACGATTTTCACCAAACTCATTTTGTAGCGGATCTCTACTCTCTGAAAGGAATCCGCTTACCCAATTTCAAGATTGTACATCAAGTAGTTTAAACATGGAAACAATTATTATTAAAGCCCTTAACCCCCCGTAACGCCCCTTGCGTTTCGAATTTCGGAAAATCCGTTCTTAGCTGATGTCTACTCTATGAAAGGAACATGTCTACCAAATTTCAAGTCTGTAGGTTGAATAGTTCCAGAGATTTCGTGATTAGTCGGTCAGTGAGTGAGTGAGTCGCTTTTCTCCTTTATATATATAGATTATTATTTTGTTATCTATTTATAATTATTAAGTTATATGAGTATATTCTTATGTATAACTTTTATTATATTACAATACAATGATTATTCTTTTTTATAATTACTATTAAAGTATATTATAAGATTATTATTATATACATATATATTATTTATTGATCGATCTTGGTTATTCTCAATCTCTTCCTATTATCTTCCTGGTGATGTTTTACCGATAGGCTGCCATCTTGAATTCCATTCCAGTGACAACAAATGCTGTTTGATGTGATTCCTTTATCACGCCAAGCAGTGCTTGGTGCCTTGCCCCATGATAACAAACTAGTTCCAATTTGTGTACCATGTTATTTCCAAATTGAGTAAAAAGAGACCCTGTAAAAAAAAAAAAAGAGTTGGGTGTATATCTCTGTAAAATAGAGGCAATTTTGAACCATTGACAGCCACCCCTCAGATCCACACAATGATCATCTGCTCCTAAACTGAAGATGATATTCACTGTTGAACATATTGCAATATTAGTCTTCTAGCAGCCATGGGGGTTGATTATAATACCACTCTAGACAATGCATGAAACTAGAATGCTGATGATGGAAAATAATGAACCATCTACAAATGTTTCCTGCTTTATACTATGCTAATTTTGCAATAGAATGCACACCATTGTTTTACATTCATTGACTGTGATTGATATGATGAAATCTGCATGGGGGGGGGGGGTGTTATTTTTGCTAAAGAGTATGTTTTGATGTCACAACAGTTTGTCTTGTTATAAAGATGTATTTTTAAAATAAATTAAGGTAACAAATGTTTTGATTCTTTTTTAAGTTTGTATCTTAATACATTTCAAACATAAAAGTTAATTTTTATCAATATTTTAACTATATCTATGTAATTTAATTAGCATTTCATAGTTTTGTGTGTCTGAAATATTTAAAATTTTAGCTCAGCTTGAATTGAATTCAGTTCTCTAATATAGTTGTGTGAAAATTGCTTATTGGTTACATCCCAATGACTAACAAATATTGAAAAAATAGTACACATTATTTGAAAACCATTTATTGCATATTAATTTCATTTTAAATTTTATAAATAAAATTTTGTGTTTATAGTGTTTTAATAATTAAAAAAAATTAAGATTAATTTGTGTGTGTTAAGAACAATAACAAATAAAAAAATTCTTTTTTTTTCTGAAGCATGGAAGAAAAAAACAAAGAAATAGGTCCTGATATTCTTGATGGCATTTTGGATGATCTGTGTGACAAGTAAGTTAATTTTTTTCACAAATTTAAATTTATATATAGAGCATAATAAAAAATAATTCTAATCTACCAATCACAATAAATTAAAATCTGTTTGAAAATCAGTTTGAATTTTTATTTTTGAGCTACTTACAACTGTGCAAAGTTTACTATATCTCTCTATATGTAATTATTCTCATATTGACACGGGATACCATTATTTTTGTTTGAAAATCTGAAAAATAAAATACCTTTTCCTATATTTAACAGCATCTATAAGATTAACTATAGTGGGGCTATAAAAATATATAAATAATAAGTATAAAATAACTACATTGGTTGTGAGTTCAGCAAATATATAATAGAATATGATACATTCATGGATTGAATTTTTTCAACCAATTCGTGAATACAAAATAGTTTTGAAAAGTATGACTCCAACTTTAACGAACAAAACCTGTAATCATTAGTTAGAATAAAATTCAGTTATAATTTGATATCTTGTATTAAGATGTTTATTGAAATATGGCTTTCAAAAGTGCTCTCTCCTTTTGAAAAAATCATTTTAATTTGGAACAGCAACCATTACATTGAAAAATTTCCTTCTACTCATAGCAAAAATTCTTAACTTGTTTTTTACATATTTGAAGCATCTTATTACATATGCATAATTTAAACAATTTTGGCCAGTGTTAGTTTTGAAGTGGAAATTCCTTTTCTATTAAATATTTCAGAAAATAAAGACATTGTATACTGACCACATCCAGGTCATTAAATTTTGTCCCTATTCAGGATGTGTGCATACTAAATTATATTAATTTCTCATTTTAAAAATATTTGGTTTGAATAATTAAAAACTATTAAATTATCTTTTATTTCAATTACATTTATTCATTACTTTAACTGCTGCTTCTCAGAAATACAACTATGGTATGTAGTTCTAAATATTCTAACTAATTTTAATTTGATAAAGCAGCAATTCTTAAACTATGGTCTGTGGATCCCCAGGGGTCTGCAAAGGAGTGTCATTCAATGTTAAGATTTCCTTCTTTTACAGACTCTGAAAGACATTATTGAAAAATTGACAGATGTGCTATTTTAGACTAGATCACTAAATTGCCTCTGTAAAACACTTCTAGAACATGTATTTCAATCAAGAATATTAATTCAAATTTTTTTTTATTGTTTGCGACTACATTTCCCCCTCCTGAGGGGCTGCATATTAGTGACTAAGTCTTTGCAGACACGGCAAGTCCCCAAATGGGATAGCCATTTCAGTGGCAGCTCTCGTTACCAAATTTTGATTAATTCAAGCTCTTGTTGGATGCTAAATGTTGCCTTGATTTAGTTTTGCTGAGAGTACCAGAGCCAAATTGATACTCAAGGGATCTTTTACTTGAAAATCTATTGACTCCAATTAGTATCGAACCCGCAACCTTAGGCTATGAAGCAGTCACGCTACCTCTAAGCCACCAGAGCCGACTTGCAACTATGTTGCCATTACTACAACGTAATATTTTAAATTTGATACTTATTGTTTTCTGTTAAAAAGTGTTATAGCTTAAAAAATCTTTATAAGTAGCAGAGGCAGTCTTAGAATTACTGAGGAATCTTTAAATCACACAGAGCAATGTGTTGGGAGTCAGGAAGGGATAATCAAAATCTTGCGGGGGGAGCACAGTATCAGGCTGATGCATACAGGGGGCCACGGAGATTGAAATTTAAAGAACTGCTGTGATAAAACATATAATTGTAGAATAAATCATTTGATGATTGTCCCATCTTTTAACTATGTTATTTTAACAATTGTTTACTAAATATATTTACAATAATTAGAAATATGTTTAATTATTTTTGCTAAATATAATTATTTTATGTTTACATTTTAACCTGAACATTTAAGAAAGAGGAAAGATATTTTTTTTTATAGACTTAAGAGCAGAGATACTCAACTTTTTCCCCCCACTGGTCCACATACATGTGGGCCACAAAATGAGAATTAATGAAAGAAGGGGTGGGGGCCACTTTAAGACCAAATAAACAGAAGACATTTAAAATGTGTAAAATTAATCAAAATATTAAAAAAAAAATTTTTTTGCTTTTATTTTAATACTATCTTTACCTCTCCCTATCTAAAACACACATACATAAATTTATTTTATATATTTTTTACTGAATTATGAGATAGTGTTTCTATTTTTCCCTTCATCCATGACCAAGCTCTTTGTTTTCATATTACTGTCATACAAAATTTCCATGTAGTTTGATAATTTTATTTTTTTTCTTTTGACAAAGCTTCACTTTTATTTCAAATATCAATTTATTAAGTACAAAATGGCATCAAAGAGTTTTAACTGAATTAGACTGAAATCAGTATTATTTATAATTCATTCAGACTTGTGTGTATTTTTGTCTCAAATTTATTCGAACACTTCTTGATTTTACTTAAAAAAATAGGTTTTTTTTTTCAAAACTAAAGATAATTTTAGATTTTATTTGTTGATAAAAGTAATAACTACGGAACTTAGACATATAAAAAGTATAGTTTTAAAAAAACAAAAAAAAAAAAACACACTTTTATAGTGAATCGAACTAAAAAGTAAAAAAATAATTCTTAATATAAAAATAAAATGATTAATGAGAAAATTAATGTCATTGGGGTAAAAGTGTGGGGTGCTCTATATCAATTGTTAAAATTTCTTACTTCTATTCCAAAATGCTGAGTTAGTGTAAAAATGTAGTACAAAGCACCCCATGCTTTTACCACATTGACATTAATTTTCTTGTTAATCATTTTATTTTTATATTAAGAATTATTTTTTTACTTTTTAGTTCGATTCACTGTAAAAGTGTGTTTTTTAGTTTTTTTAAACTATAATTTATTTTTCATTTTTTAGTGCGATCTACAACAAAAGCATGTTTTTTTAGTTTTTTAAACTATCATTTATTCATTGTTAAATTTATACTTTAGTTTGATATTTGGAGCCCGAATTTCGTGCCTGCTTGGATTAGTCTTGCTCTTCAATGAATATTAATTAACAAGTCTGAAGGGTATTTATTCTCTCCATTTACGGGGCCTCGGATGAGGCCCGTATTGATAAATTTCAAAGATTTCGTCTCTATAGATACAGGTCAAACTAATAAAAGTGCGTTTTGAAAAAAAGGTTCGAAAGAAGAAAAAATTTAGTGTGCCATGTTTTAAAAACGGACTAAAAAGTATAAAATTCCTCCTTTCGCCCCCCCCCCCTTCTTCTTTTTTCATATTTTTATGCATTGTCATCCACTTCTGAGCTATGGTCCAAATTTCAAGTCTCTAGCTCATCGGGAAGTCAGTTTAAAATCAATTACAAAACTCTACCCGGACAGACATATAAGAAAGCGAGTAAAAAAAAAACATGATAAAATATAAAGTGTCAATCGTATTGTCTCATTTTATAAATAATACTATAATGTTAATTCGTTATTGCTTTACAAAAATAAAAAATATTTAGTTTTTTTCAATATGCACTGGTCTTTTTTTTTTCTATTTCCATGTTTCGAAAAACTAGACAATTGCTTATATTATGGTAAGAAATTTTTTTCACACACCTTCACCCTTCCCTTTCTCACATAAAGAGAGAGAACACTTTTGTTTGTTTTATTTCTGGAAACCGCAAGTGTATTCGTTTTTTAGGGTTGCACCTTAATCTTTTAGTCGCCAAATCTGGAAATGATATAGGATTAGTCGCCAAATCTAAAAATATATGCAATAAGTCGCAAAATCTGAAAATGGTATATGGAATTGTCGCCAAATCTGGATATCGTTATTCCCAATGTCCTGATAAGGACAATGGAACAAAATTATGAAATTATTGTATTGTCATCGGTCCTTGACAAGTGTGCAAAATTTTGAATTCATCTGACCACTTAAAGTGGGTAAAAATAGAGTTTCAAGATTCTGTTACATGCAAGTGAAACTTATAAAAGCGTGTTAAAAAACCAAGTCATCATACTAAAAGGAAATGTTATCTGAAAATTGCAAGAAAGGATGGAAGAAAAAAATTTTAAACTGTATACATTTTTAATGAAAAGAACTCACTGACACTCTGATTCATCTGATACTAGTATGACATCTTTCCAACTTGTAGCAAATTACAGTTTAACACACAAGGTACGTTTTCTAAATTACTGTAGATATTTCCTAGTAAAAGCTGTTTTTATTCTGTGTTGCTATCAAACACCACCACTGTCTGGGGGTAATCTGGAATTCTTATGAAAGTTATGTATTTGTTTATAACTCAAATTTTCATGGGGGGGGGGAGGGGTAAGAAGCTTGCATGATATGAATAGCATGTTGGTTAGAGCCTTCTTATCTATAAGTAAAGCCCATGATTCTGTGGAAACTTTTCTATTTTGCTAAACATGCCAGGAATGAATAAAAAAAAAATAGTTGATCAATGTATACATAATGCATTGATAAAAACAAAGTAAAGTGAAATATGACGTTAAGCAGCTAGAGAAGGTTGCATAAAAGTTAATGATTCCCTGAAAAAATAAAGACATTATTAATATGCCTCATATGTTAGCACTTTTCAAAAGCAAGAATATATAAATATTCTAGTATTAGGTAAAGATATCTGTAATCTCTTAATTTATACAACCAGTGCACTTTAATTTTTTTGTGAAAAACTTTGGAAACAGTTTTATGTTGATACAAGAATAATACTTTTTAAATTTGATATAAAATTCAAGTATTTTTCTATGTATTGTGATAAACAAAGTACATTATACATTTTATATGGTTAATGTAATAATAATGAAGTACATTTTGCTAATTTGTCTGGGTATAATGGAGTTCTTAAATCAATTCAATCACTATACCAAGCCTCACCGTGACTATGGAACAAAAGTTTACTCTATTAGATTTCTTCTGTGTCAAATTTGTGATTGTATATTACCAATTTCAAAAACCAATAAAAAATTCCTCTCAAAATTTAAAATGTTTCATGCTTTGAAATTTGTATCCAATAATTACAAAACTTTTCAAAGGTATTCTAATAACATAACATTGTAGTATTAATAATTGATTAAAGAAAACATTTGATTTTTTTTATTGACACATTTACAAAATTTCCTGGAAAATTTCACATAAAAATGCACTTGACTCCCATATTTTAAAAAATTTTGAATAAAACATTACATTGTATGTATTAATGTGTAAATGAAAAAGAATTGCTAAAACATTTAAAATTAATTGGAAAGTTTTAAAATTTATGGTCTCTTTTTAAAAATGAAATAGAACAGTAAAGGAAAATGAATTCTAATTAAGTATAACAAATACGGATAAAATTTTGAGCATGCAGACATAGATTTTTTTAAAAAAAAGCCCTTTTAGTGTCCACTGGGATTTTAAAACTACTGAGACCTTTGATACTGGAAATTTTTTTAAAAATATCTTTTAAATCAGGTTTAAAGCTGATACATGATTTTCTTAAAACATCATCCATATGAGCATCAGTAAGACAATATCTATATGTATTCTTTATGTATTTCATTTTGCAATATGAGGATTCACATAGATATGTTGATGCTAATAATCTAAGTAAAATATATGGACAAATTTCTGTAAAATGTATATTGTTCATGCACTGTTTTCCAAAATTCTGCATATTTCTATTCTTTCCTGCTTTCTTTAATAATAACTTCCAGATAGGTGTTATTTTTCAATTGAATAAATTCATCAAGTTATCCTGTGCAGTTAAATCCCAATAAATCACCTAGTTCTGATATTGATAGTTTCAAATGCCATGGATTTTCTATGAGATAGAGCATTATTCTTGATTTTCCGTAAATCCTTAATCTTCTTTTGAATTCATCGAATAATGCAGCTATATAATTCGAAAAAAAAATTTATATTTTTCCAATAAAATATCAAAACCATCCTGTTTAATTTTCTTCAGGGTTGGAAAATTGTGCAATATTTGATTTTGAATTTCTTCATGTTAAATATTTAATTTTTCTACAAAAGTAAATATTTTATTTGCACCATCTGTGAAATTATTTTATTTTCACCCTGTAATTCACTATTCAAACGCCAAGTTGAGCATATGTAAAACTTTAACCAGGCCTATTGCTCTGTATGGAAGTGAATGTTGAACCCTCAATAAAGCAGAGGAAGAAAAGTTGCTCAATTTTGAAAGGAAAATCTTTGGACCTATTTAAGAGAACAATGAGTAGAGAACTTTTTACAGTTATGAAATTTACAGGAAATGTGGTAGGACTGACATTGTGAGAACTGTAAAAGCATCAGGTATTAGGTGGCTGGCCCATCTGTACAGATATGCTGATGCTTTTTCTAACAAAATAGTAACTTTTTCGAAAATTGAAGGGACCAGACGTAGAGGACGACCACGTATACAATGGTTAGACGATGTTAAAAAGGACCTCAAACTAATGGGAATCAACCGATAGAAGGCCATCGTGACTGATAGGATCAGCAAGTCAGCCTTGGCCTGCAAAAGGCTGTTGAGCTTATGAAGAATTTACTATAAAGATTAGGGTTCTCTGTGACATTGAACAGAAAAGCTAAAATGTACCACCATCCATTATTTTTCAATCCACTGTAAATCTGTAAACTTTGTTGTTTTGCTGTAAAAACATTATTTTTTTCTCTGCAAAGAAAAAAAAAACCATTACTGTATTTACTCTTTGCTTTCTCCAAAAGACTTTTGAGTTTTCGGTGTTTCAATTCTTGTGCTTGAATATAATTCACTATACTAACAGTTTCTTTGTCAGGATTATATAGTAATACAGGCAGCCAAATTTTCCTGGTGAATAATGCAATCCAATGAAATGATGTAAGATTTGTCAAATTATACTTCAACAGCAAAATGAACCAATTTTCTGACCCAGTCATTGAAAGTTAGCCATCATTACACACACGAACAAATTTTTTTTTACATCCTTTTCATTCATCTAAAAAATAAATTTAAATATTTTCAATATATTCTACCTCTAGTTTGATCCTTCATTGGAAGTAATTTCAAACACTTTTTACGGATTAAATTTTGTTCAGTACATATTTCACAAAAACTGAGCATTGGGATGTTGCTGAAATAACCGTCCTGAAGTCAATAGCCAAACTTCAATTAAGTTATTGTGGCCAAGTGGTCTAGGCATCGGATCATGGCTAGCGTGTCATGAGTTTGATCCCAGTACCACTAAAGATCCGCCGTGTAGGGGAGCGATGCATGTTAAATCTGTCAAGAGCTCAAATGTCCTTCCGTTGGTGTGGTGTGGTAGTTAGCAGAGGGGTTGCCAGCTCAGGTGTCGTCCGCATCACTTAACCATGATTCAAAATTACGCTGACTGTCGCCAAAAGCCCTCGTGTTGCTAATCAGTGCGATGTTAATATTCACTCACTCACTCAATTAAGTTATCACAATCATGTTTTGCAATAGCTTCAATACGTCTAACTCAGGAAAAATGTGAAAGTTGGATTTGTTTATTCCTAAAGTTATTTGATTTTTGTTGCTAAATTTATCAAGCAATACCTTGAAAGCACTCCTTCACAATTTCTACATCAGTTAACAATTTCATGTGTTCACCAATAATGTAGCAAATTTCATACGATGCCTTTGTAACCTCTGCATCTTGTGACATGACCACTAATAAAACATTTTGTTGCTGTTGCGAAGAATTTTTTTTTAGATATCCAACCAATTGCTTCTTGAAAGGGATCCTCAAGGATAAGTGTCATTGATTTATTTGTGTTTCGTGGTAAAATGATGAGCAATATTATATTTTTTAAGTGAGCAATATTATATTTTTTAAGTGAGCAATATTACATTTGTTTCACAACAAATCAAACGTCGGTGATTATGTCTGTTTTTCACTACAAAATAATCAATTTCCCAATTTTCTTGTAATGATCCATTTTCTTCAGATATTTTTTGCTTGAAAGACATGAAGGGTAGTTATAAAACTCAGTTCCACACATAAAATGTTCACTATTCTATTTCAGTTAGTACTATAAATGTATTAGCGCTACTTCACTGTTATTTGTTAATAGCTGAAATACCTGTTCTTTGTATGGATAATAATGAACCAGATTTTAAAATTCCAATAAAGAATAATTGTGTTGGTTCTTAGAAAACAAGAAGACTTTAAAATTGGAAACCAAAGGCGCACACCCTCTATTTAAGTGTTATAAATGTAAAAATGTGGATGCGTAATGTCGCTTCTTAGTTAGCCAGCTGTCTGCTACTCCTCTTTTGTTTCCCGCCACCCCAGGTTTAAATGTGCACTGTATGGCATCTTCCTTCAAAGTGGGCACATCTATCAGGTGTTAAGTCCATTCTTTCATTCCATTTAGAACGTGATTGTGCTACACATGTGTAGAAAGGATGATCCGTTATTGTGAGGAGGAAATGCTAGAAATTGTGTTCTTTATGTGTCGGTGTAAAATGTCTGTTTATGGCCCATCCGTATGACTTTCAAAATGTGGCAACAAAGCAGTCGTGGGTTGCTGGTTGAATATCACTGCATTAGAGGATATATAATAAGAATAATTGAAATATTTATGTAAGCGGTAGCATAGAGAGTTACATATAAACTTTTTTTGTCTGATCTTAAAATTAGATATCCATGAATTTTGATGGGAAAGATATAAATACTAGACATCCTGTGGAAGAGATAAAGCTATGAAAAAGATCTATGGATCTTTTTTTTTTTTTACTTTTCACTAGGGGGGAGGATGCCCCTGTCCGCCTAATGGCAAACCCCCATTGTATAAATTAAACAACTGTTCATACTCCTTGCTCAAATTGTAAAACTGTAATTTGCATGTATTATGTAGCTCCATTTTTAGTTAAATTCAACTTTTTGCAACCCATTTTTATTAACTATACCTAACTATATTAATAAATTTATTACAGCATCACGAAAAACTTTTTTTATATAGAGAGAAAAATATTTCATATATTTCCTAACATTCATCAAGAAACATGAAAACAATTTTTATGCATTAGCTTTGTATTTAACAAGAAAATGGATGAGAGCAAGTCTGCAGAACCCATTTATAATAAACATATTAAAGTTACTTTTATATCTCTTGTTTTTGTTTGAACAATTATTTTGCTGTGAATTTTAAATTTATGTAGCTGTTTTCAATTTTTAAAGTACTTATATCATGCATTTTATAAGTATGCTATTTTCTATTGATTTGTTAAAGTTTTTAGTAATAGTTACTTTGAGAAGTAATAGCTCTTATATTTCAAATTTTGCAAAGAATCATATTTATATCCTCAAAAATAAAAATAAAAAAATTTGTTGAAACAAAAAGTTTTTATATCAAAATGAATGTATTACTTTTAATTTTTTTAAAATGTTTGATATGTTAATTTTTATTTCCTTTTCAGTGGTGATAGGGAGGGAAGAGGGAAAAGAAAACGATCTTCTGTAAGTTACTTGCTTTATTTCATTGATGCATATTTGATAATTAATGTTTAGAAGGATAAAAATAAATTTCTCTCTTAATTTTCATAAAATTGTAATAGGAATTTTTTCGTAAAGGCTTTTAAATAAAATCACAATATTTAACAATTATTCCCATTCATATTTTCTATGTAACTTTTTATGGCTTCCAATGTTCTTAATGTGGGTGTAATCTCATTAACTTCCAAGTGAAAAATAAATACCAAAGAACGAGAACATATGTTTGTCAGTTTATTCATTTGAATGCAAAACTGTTTCAGCAACCTTAAGGGGGGGAAAATTCTAATACTTGTCTATATTATAAAATTTTTCTATTAACACGGCAGTTTTATTTTTATTGATTTAATTTTTTCTCCTCCCACTTGTTTACTTAAAAAAGGTATTGTCGAAGCTATCCTCATCATTCGTGACTCCTTCATATTGAACCCACTGTGCAGAGGGTGCCGATGCACATTAAATATTCTAAGGCCCAAACCTCTTTCCATTGGTGTTGTGTGGAATTTAGGAGAGGGAGATGCCAGCTCAGGTATCGTCCTCTTCATTTGACCATGGTTCAAAATTACGAGGTTCATCTCAAAGAGCCCTCGAATTGCTGAATAGTGTGATGTTAATATTCACTCACTCGCATCTTAGAGATACAATAGATATATGTGTCTATCTGCGATAACTATTTGTAAACAAAAAATAATTTAACTAACCCATTTCACTACCCAGAAATTTAAGTAAATCTGGGGTCACAATGTTAAAATATGTAATCTAGTTCTTTTATATTAATGCAATTAATTATAATTGATCTCATTGCAAAATTATTATAAAACTGTAATTGTATTTATTTGAAATTTTTTTTTTATTTTGTACAAAGTTAATTAACCTGCAAGCATGCACACTTTAAGTGTAATATTATGCTACAACTTTAAAATATTTTTATACATTTGAATTTTTAGCTGAAAATTTTATTAAATAAAGTTTCAAATGTGTAAATAAGTGTAATGAAAAATGTGTTTTTCCAATGTAATTCTGTAAAACTTCTATTGAAAACATTAACTATTCAATAATTTAAAGCAAATTATCAGTACTTTTAATATGTATATAAATTAAGTTTTTCCCCCCAGATTTTGAAAACAGCTAAGAGTTTGAATCTTGATCCTTGTGAGGTGAGTAAAATAGGTCTAATATTTTTGTTTGGTAAATGGAAAACTTGAATTCTTCCTATTGTATTCAAATGATATATGTACAGTAAAATTTAATTTTCTTTTAATGTATGTCATATATATATACTATAGTGTTCGAATTAATTGGGACAAATGAAAAAAAAAAACGTTTTTTAGCTTTTAACCCTTAGCTTTTAATCATTCATACTTAAGTAGACTGAAAAATCTCTATATTAGTTCGAAGTATGTCCTCCCGTAGCAGAAATGACCTTTTCAACATACCTTGGTACTGATTTCTCTAGTGTAGCGCACATGTTCTTGGTTTCATTTTTTATTGTGGAATCACACTTGTACTACACTTTTTATAATTTGTTCTGCTAAAGTGCAACTCATCTTAGCTAAATTATTCTTGAGAAAATGCCATAAGTTCTCAATAGGATTTAGTTCTGGTGAATTACCAGGCCAATCAAGCATTTTATTTTCTCACCTAAAAGTCTGAAATAATTTCTAAGTTTGACAAGGGGTCCAGTCATGTTGAAATGTTCTGTCTAACGTTCCCATGAATAGAACAAACTACTGCATAACATTTCTATGTATTTGACAGTATTTTTTGTCTTTAAGAGGAACTAAGCTTTCAGTGCCATTTGTTGTGAATGAATTCCAAAACATCTGTTTAGAATGGTGTTTTACAGTCCATCGGATACGATCTGGTAGTTGAGTTTCACCATCACTTCTCACTCTACTTGATTTGTATCCCTGGACAAATTTATAAGTTTCATGACTGAAAATCGCCTTCTTCCAGTCGTTGATTGGTCCATGCTCAACGTTTTTTCATCATTTTCCGAGAAATAGTTTTTTTCCTCCGTCTTATTGCCCTACTGCCAATTTCCATAAGCCTTTTCCATACAGTTGAGTTACTCATTCCAACACCATAACCCAATAAATCCCTCCGAAGGTCTGTGATTGTCTTCGATTTATTTTTCTATTTCTTGTTAGAATTTTATTAGTTCTTAAAGTAGTTTTCCATTTGTACTTGCATTTTCATTTTTCTTTTTGGTGGCGATCTCGATTATTGAAATGTTCTTAAAATTCTTGAAACACTTGATTTGTCCACACTGCAGTAGCTATATCTCTCATAGTTATAGAAATATATTTATTAAAAATGATTATTTTAGAATGATTAGATTATTTTAGTCATGAGTTTGAGCCCAATACCTCTGAAGACCCGCCGTGTAGGGGAGCGATGCATATTAAATCTGTCGAGAGCTCAAAGGTTCTCCCATTGGTGTGGTAGTTAGGAGAGGAGGGTGCCAGCTCAGGTATTGTCCTCGTCACTGGGCCATGGTTCAAAATTATGAGGTCCGTTGCCCAAAGCCCTCGTGTAGCTGAACAGTGTGACGTTAATATTCACCTACTCACTTAGAATGCTTCCTTGGAGTAATATCTATCTTTGAACAAGCAAAAGTAACATGTGTTATACGGAACGTAAAATTATAACTACCAACTGAAGCACACTGAAGGGCTCACAACTATGCTACCCATACACTAAAACCAATCAAACAAGTAAATTTTAGAAAATGTTGATCCTTCAGACTACTTCAAGACAAATATAATTGGTTTGAGGTGGTTCAAGTCATCACTGGTAATCACATACCAACTTATACAAGAAAAAAAAGTTTGTCCCAATTAATTTGAGCACTATAGTACATACATACACATAGATCAGGTGAAGACATTTTATGTAATTTAACTGACTTTTAATAATTTGCTTTTTTGTTGTAATAGCAACTTATGAAGATAAAAACTTCAGTGTTGTTAAATTTCATTTTAAATTCAGGCACTTTTAAAATTTCATTGTAAATCAATTGCCTGAAGTTGCAATTTTGAAATTAGTTATGTGTTTAAAATAACTCGTACAAAATTTGCACTTTACCAATTCAATTTTATTTAGTTTAGGTACTTAACATTTTAGTTATTTCTCTCTTTTCTTTCCTCAGTTTGAAGATGTGGAATATAAAAGGAAAAGCCAAAGTAGCAAACGAGTTAGTTTTGCAGATACATTTCAAGTGAAGTAAGCTGTTTAATGGATATTGATTTATTCATTTTCTAACTTAGTTGCTATTCTTTAAAAAAATGTATTATTTAAATATTTAATAACATTAAAGTAACAAACTTTTATTAATCCTTAAATTCAAGAATTTGGTATGAGAAATTCAAGAACAGAAATTTTTAACATTTATCTTATAAATATTCCAAGTATGTGTTGTTTCTATACATTTTTAGCATGTAAATTAATTTGTTTTTGAAAAAAGGCAAAGATAATTTTTTTAATGAATCATAAATATAGAAACTAAATGTTTAGTATCTTGAACTGACGTCAGTCAACTGTAAGTTAACTACGATTAGATGCTTCTCGCTGTCTCTATCTTTCATTTTCTTTCTTTCTTGTAATTAATAATAAATTCTATATGTAAACTTCTAAAGCAGTTTGCACATAACTATTAGACCATTATTTGTCTTAAGTTTTTTTATTGTCTTTCCATTTAACACTTTGTTAAAAATTCCATTAAAAATGAGTTGTATTTCAGTTTTTTTAAAGCTTTTTAGAAATATATACATAACATAAAATTGTAACGAAAGGTAATAGAGCGCCCTCTCCTGGCCTTGTGGACACTTAACCAGTCAGCCTGCCACCTCCGGGAAGAAAGGATGTGCCAATGTCCTCCCGCGCAAACCCCTTAGTATTTTTATAGTATTTTCCTGTTTTTATGTAATTGTAACCATGCTCAATTAGAATGTACCACCAATTAAAATTATTTGAGCTAGCCGACATTGTTATTTTTAAGTATCTGTTATAAAAATGGCATCCAACTTATGGCCCGAATAATTATTTAATTTTAATAATGACTACTAGTCTAACAAAGTTATCTTCAATATTCTGAACTGCTATAGTTCATGAAGAAGTTTAAAAAAATAATTTCTGAAATTGTAGCTACCAGCTATGAATGCATTCAGCTTCAGGATTGCATTCTGCTTCACAGAGCATCAGCTAAGTTTTCTTTTATTTTGCTTTGTTTCTGATTCATTTTGATCTTTTATTGAATTTTACTTGTGTTTTTATATATTATGGTATAAATATATAATAAGCATGATTTATTAGTCATATTTTATTTGAGTAATTCTTTTCCCTAGTAAGGAAACTCTTTCTACTTTTGTTTATTTTTCTCATTTCCTGTGATTTATGACTATTAGTGTACTTGTTTGGGGAACTTCTTACCCCCACTTCTGACCTTGAGTTTTCACTGGTTGTTGAAGGAACTAGACCTTTTGTTACTAAGGGTCCCCCCCCCCAACTTTCTGTCTCTCACCCCTTGCCTGATGAAAATCAGATGTTCTTTTTTTTTTCCTCCTGTTTATTTTACTTAGAACTCAGAATACAGTTTGTTTTGTGAAATTTGTTTATTCTGGATATTTTTCACTTTTTTCTGTTGACTTTTTTTTTAACTGATGACACCAGAGCCTCACAGAGATTGATATTTCCTATTTAGTATTATAATTACATGGGTTTTTTACAAGCTTTTATTTAACTTACAATGTATGTATGTATGTATGTATGTAATTTGTTCCCATGGAATCTTGCAACTCAATTTTGAAGCTGATATCTTAATCCCATTGAGCTGAAATTTTGTATACACGTTTAGTTTGGATGACAATGCATGTTTTGACCATTTATATTCCAATATTGCAATTAATTAAAAAGATATTAATTAAAAACGTTAAACTAGTTTTGGGCGCCAACTTGGATATATCTGCATTGTTGTAATAATTTTATTGTTACAACAGTGACAAAAGTTGGCGTCGAAAATCGGTTTTCAGCCAAACTGGAATTTCATAACGTTGCGCTATTGACTGTATTAATTAACTTTGCCTAAAAAATAATTACATTTCTACAACATAAAAATAATCTAATTTCTACAACATATGCAATTTTTTTTACAAATTTCTATCTATTTTCTTGGATTTAAGTTCAAAACAAAAAAAGTAGAGCTATTTTTCAAGTAGATTGGTACATTGTATACCTTTCTCAACGCTGCTAAGTTAAACTGAGATGGAGTATTATAGAAATTCTAACTTTAACCCCTTAACTGGTTTGCCCGTACACTTTACGGGCTACTGAAAGTTAGCCACAACCGGTTTGCCCGTGCGCTGTACAGGCACCGAAATTTTTTCTTTCTATATTTCATTTGCACAGACATTTTTATTCCTATAATAAGGTTATTAGTATAGTGTGTCTTTAGGAGATGCAGAGAGAGAGTTTGTCCATGGTACTGAACTACTCTTCATTCAAAATTTTGGTAGTGGTGAAGGTGAGAATTTTTCACTGAAGGCAAGAATATATATTCTTGAAATTTTGGATAAAGAACAGGGATTTACAAGGCAATGTACAATGTGTTGCCTAAGAAAAAGGAAAATGGATAGATAATCCAAAGTCGATATTATCTCTATCCCCATTGGAATATAAGACTTAGTGTTACACTATTCTTCATATTGTGTGTGCATATAAATATGTACACACACACATGAAATCCTATCAATCGTATGAAAAAGAGGTATGAACATGAAATTTTTTGGTAAGTGGAAGAAAATATATTTTAAGATATATGTGAAATATTCTTCATAGTACGCAGAATGTACTTATTAAAAGCAAACATTTAAGCGTTTTTGTGTTCAAAAATTATAAAACAAAAAAGGTGAGTAAAATTTTAAACTGGAGATTAAAATAAAAATCTTCCATTTTCGTGCGTTCTGTTAATTATTATGCTTAGTTACATGCAGTTAAAAAATGGGCTTTTTTTGGGAAAATTTTGGTGAAAAAAATTGACCGCTTAAGAGGTTAATCTATGAAGCTCAGACAAAAAATAATTATAGAATCGGAAAGATCATTTATTTCGTCCCGATACGGTATAATGTTTTTTGCAGAATAAAAATATTTGTATTTCTTACGATTTTTTTTAAAAATAAGACAAAATCGATGCGTTTTTATGAAAATAATGTCTAAATTGACGCGCATGATTTTTTTTTGTTTAAATGAATCGATATTCCGTACTAAAACAGCTTATGATTTGCTCTTTTAGAATCAGTCATTTAAAAAATAAAATGTCGAAATTTTTTTTTTACGATTTTTCAAAAAATACTCAACATTTTAATATTTAATAACTTTGTCATTTACGAAAAAAATCACATAAAACTTTTTTCGTGTGTAGGATAATATTACTCAAGATCTGTACGAAGATTGAAAGAATTGCGTAAAATTTACGGATTTAAGAAAAAATTGTGTTTTTCGTCTAGTACCCTTTTTGCGAGAATTCATTTAGCACGACTGCTCGAAAATAACCGGCTAACACCTAGCAACAACAATGCGTTGAATGAGATGAACAGACTAAGAAACCTGTCCAGTGATAACTAAAAAGTAAAAAATAAATTAAAAGTAAAAAAACATTTTTAAAAACAAGCTTTTATTTAAATGCGCTAAAAAGAATAAAATAAATTTTTCTTTAAAATTTTTTTACTATCAACTTATAATGTCATTACACAATTTATATGATATAAAAGCTTGTCGCGAGATTTACCTCTGCAGATAAACAAGTAAATTAAATAACTTGATCTGATTGAATACAATTTCTTAAAATTTTCAAACTAAGTAAATAAGAGTGCTTTAATCTCGCGACAAGCTTTTATATCATATAAATTGTGTAATGACGTTATAAGTTGATAGTAAAAAAATTTTTAAGAAAAATTTATTTTATTCTTTTTAGCGAATTTAAATAAAAGCTTGTTTTTAAAAATGTTTTTTTACTTTTAATTTTTTTTTTTTATTGAACTTTAGTGTTATGAAATTATGTTTTATTTCTAACTATATTAAAGAATTTTGATCATATATAAAATATATGTGAATTAAATGAAAGAAATTATTTTTTTGTTAACAAAAAGTATAGTGGAAAAGTATTTTTATTCAAAAGGTTCATGCATAGGTTTTGTTTGAACTTTGAATTTCATCAGAAATTCTTTTATATCTGAATTATTTTTATTTTCAAAGTTAAATTTTTGCATTCAGTCAAATATCTACAAAACAGTATTTTTATTCCTTCAAAGGAATAGTTTATATGTTGTTTTGGTTAAGTGCATCAGAATTTCTGTTTATTTGACATTCCATTTTGTTTTCGAAGTTTAGATTTTGTATCCTGTCAAACATCTATAATAATATTTTTTTTAATAGTATTGTGTTCGAATATCCAATTCTTATTATTTTAGTGATTAGTTGATGCTCAATTATAAAGGTTAACTATTTTTAAAACTAAATTAACTGCATTTAATTTGTGGCTGTCGGATTTTATAATTGACCATTCCCTCCCCCCCCCCCTGAAAGTTAAAAACAATGGCGTATCTTGCTAAAGCGCGCAAAGAGGACTTAAAAACACTAGCTATAGAATTGGGCCTCGAAGTAAGAGAAATAATGAGAATAATAGATTTTAAAAATTTAATCATTACTTCGAAAGACTATGATGAACAGTTTACTAAAACTCTTCTAGAAACCATTATTAACACGAGAGTTCAGGCAGAACGTGAGGAGAAGGAGGAAAATGAATACAAACGAAAACAAGACGAACTGAATTTAGAACCAGAATGCATAAAGTTAAGCATGACTGCTACTTCTTCAACTAACACTAGTGCTGCTGCAGAGAAAATAAATATCCAGCACCTCATACCCAGATTTGTGGAAACTTCAGACATTTCCACCTATCTAAAAATTTTTGAAAGGCAGTGTGAGCAAGTTAACATAGGGGAAGTCGATTATGTAACACACCTTCTACCAGTGTTACTTATTGATATTTCCAATATTATCTTGCGGGAACCTAAGGAGAAATTAGGAAATAACCAGCACATTAAGCAAGTGCTGCTCCAAAGATTCCAGTTGAGTGCTGAATCATTTCGAATTTTCAGTACTCATCAAAAACAACCCGAAGCTCTGTGGAAGGACTTCGCGTATGAGCTGAACAATTACTTAGCAGAATGGCTACATAGCCTAGAAGTGAAAGACTAACTCCCTTAAGGATTTGGTTCTTACCGATCAGCTTAAGAGAAGAGTTTCGAGGGACGTTAAAGAACATTTCGGGGATATCTGGGGAGATATTAAAAGCTCATCTGAGCTAGTACAAAAATTAGATGATTATTAAATTGCTCAAGGTAAGACCTTGAAACATAAAGTTTTACCAGATGTAGGAAGAACTTATTTCCCCTCAAAAACAAATAAAGAAAGCAGTGTAAGAACGAGGGATAAGGCAAAGGAAGCGCCAAGAAAACCATTTGGAGGGCATTCGCAATTTGAAAGCTGAACTTTGTCCTGCTATGGATGTGGAAAGCCCGGTTACATCAAGTCAAAATGTCCTGACTGCAATCCTTCAAAGGGTGATCCAGCTCACTTTGGGATTCTGCTAGCTAACAGTCTCTCTCCTTCCAACAGAAATGCTGTACTCAGGATTAGCATAAATGGAGTCTCAGGAACTGCATTTGCGGACAGTGGTGCAAGTCATTCGATTGCGGGAGAAACTCTTTACAGTATCCTTCTGCAACAAGGAGCTGCTTTTGAGAAGACAGTCATATCCTTATCCTTTGCTGATGGAATCGTTACTCAGAAAAAAGTTCTACGTACATTTCAAACCGTCTTTCTGGAAGGCAGAAAGTTTAAAACCCCCTTCATTATTTTGCCTGATGCCAAAAACAACTCCACTCTACTTGGAGTTGACTTTCTCAAAAATGCTGGAATAGTACTAAATTTCAGAAAGAACTGTTGGACTTTTTGTGACGATTCCCGAAAATCGTACAATTTCGTAATGCCTTATCAGAGTACATCTGTTAATGTACTTCCTGTGGCAATAAATGTCCATTACCCTGGTTCTCAGCGTGTGGAACTAGATACCTTGCTTAAAAATCATCACTCTATCTTCGAAGTAGGGGGAGAAGCTACCCCATTTATTGAACATAGCATCAACACTGAAAACAACCCACCAATTTCAGTGCCTCCCTACCGGATGAATCCAGCCAGGAAGAAGCTGTTGAAGAAAGAGCTAGATTCTCTGCTGCAACAAGGCATCGTAGTAGAATGTGAATCTCCGCACGCCTCTCCCGTTGTTTTGATTCCCAAACCAAGAATTGAAGAGAAACAAGATCAGCGCAAAGCCTTCTATGATAAAAGACATCGTCCTGGTTCCTTGTATCATCCAGGTGATAATGTATGGGTAACCCTTCACCCCTTTAGCAATGCTGCTCAGAAGAAAACTGCTAAATTCATGCCTAAATTAGATGGGCCTTATGTTATTGTGTCTCAACGCTCTCCGACGACTTATGAAGTGGCAAATCCAAACAACCCACATAAGGTTCTCGGGCCTTATCATTCATCTGCTCTTCGTCCATGCATAGACAAGGAAGCCACTCCAGGGATGCCTCTCAGAAAAAGGGGAAGACCCAGGAAAGACAACTCTGCTGGTTCCTTATCGAGGACGATACCTAGGAACCAGAGGGGAGTGTAACGAAAGGTAATAGAGCGCCCTCTCCTGGCCATGTGGACACTTAACCAATCAGCCTGCCACCTCGGGGAAGAAAGGATGTGCCAATATCCTCCCGCGCAAACCCCTTAGTATTTTTATAGTATTTTCCTGTTTTTATGTAATTGTAACCATGCTCAATTAGAATGTACCACCAATTAAAATTATTTGAGCTAGCTGACGGAGTTATTTTTGAGTATCGGTTATAAAATAAGATTTATTGTGCTGATGGTTTCCTCACTTATGAGAAAGCGTATAAAGTCATTCTGTGAGTGTATATCGTGTTTGATTCATGTAGTATCAAGGGCATATGTGTGTGACAGTTGTAATCATATATTTCTAACCATAAAGTTTGTGGACCTCACTTTTGCCATTCCAAGTTATGAGAAACATTCTTCAATATATTTGTATTAATATATAGATTAAAAAAAATGCACTCTATCAGAAAATATTTACATTACATACAAACGTATATGATAGGAAATATAATATGAAGAAGATTCTGAGATCATTTTGTGTACTCCCAAGAGTGCATTCTAGGGTTTCTGATTTTCCGGGAAATCCCAGAAACATAATAGTTATTCCTAAAATTACATCAAAATTTCAAAAAATTAAAAAACAATTTATATTATTGATGCATAAATAATAACTGTATAAATTCCAAAATTTATACTCAATAATGCAAAAAATATTTATAATAGGTTAATTATTCCTTTTTAAATGGTGATTTGAGAAACATAAGCAAGCTATGCTTTTATCACTCAGCCTATTTCTTAGCTTTGTTAGAAATAAACCTGCAGCAGAAAATGCTCTTTCAGCTGATGTCTGAGGAATTGTTTTCAAACCCTCCCCCAGTTTCATGTTTGAGCATCGATTTTCAGTTATTTTTTAATCAATCCTGAGCCAATTATTTTTCTAATCTTGTTAATATTAATAAATACTAGAAAATATATTTGCTGCTGGAGTAACGATCATGTATGTTAAAAATATTGTTACGTAGATCGGGGTTCGGGGATTTTATGCAAAATCAGTTGCCAACAACAAGACAGTTCTTTAACAGCGATGATAATTTATTGTCAAAAATCAATCCCTGAAACACAGAATTCAACAGCAAAATTCGCAGAATAAATATCAGAAGGATTTCACACCTTCAACAGCACTTAGACACAATTACCAGTATCTAAAAATACACATATATATAAGCTTATTCACAAGCACAGCCGAGCTAATCACGATCAAGACAAGTTCACTAATCGCTAGTCAAAACCAGACTCGCTACTCGCTGGTTGAAACCAGACTGAGACTTGCGGCGAGTATCACTCTATTTATAGCCGGGACCGAAAGTTCCGGAAAGATGCGCTCGCGTCATAGATCCTGAAATTAGTTTATTTATCTACTAATTTCTAGAAGAATCCAGAGGGTCCCGAACTCGCCAAGTTGATCACTAAAGTCGCCAAGTTGGTCACCAAAAATGATGCCAACTTGGCTCTATCGCTAATATTTTGCCAAGTTCCCACTGAATCACCATTATAATGTAAGGGACGGCGTTGCTTGTGAATACTACAATTTTAGCATGAAATAAATATAGCATAGAGTAATATAAAGACATTGGACATCCAAATACAAATTATTTACATTATTTTATACAAAATTCGTAACAATATTAATTCTTGTATTTAAGAGATTTTTTTATGTAACAGATTTCTTGTTTAGAAAAAAAAAACTGCCATATTTTTGTTACATAAAAGTAAATAAATATTAATGTAAGTATCTCGCACAAAAGTTGAGTTAAGAAAAATCTATACAAATAAATAAAATTGAAGTGTCTGTTTGTAATTTCAAATTAGCAGCTTTTTACTAAATGCATTTAAAGGTATATACCGTACTTATATCAAAAATTAAAATTTTAAAATTTTTGTCTGTCTGTCTGTTTGTTCCGGCTAATCTCGGGAACTTCTGGTCCGATTTTAAAAATTCTTTCACCAATGGAAAGCTACATTATCTGCGAGTAACATAAGATATATTTTATCTCCATATTCCTACGGGAACGGGAATTATGCAGGTAAAACATTGACATTGCTTACTCCCCGCCAAGTTGGCGCAAAAATTATGCATTTGATGAATAATGGAAATTTTAATAAAAATTTTCTCACATTTGTAGCAAATAACTTAAACATATTGTTATTTAGCATCTTAACAAAAAGCAATTTTTAAATGGGTTTTTATTAAACGTCTAACGTTTATTGCGTTACGTTTGTTAAATGTCAAACTCAAACTTTGAGAAATATCGCCAAGTTGGCTAAGAAGCTCTCTATTCCGACAATCCCAGATATTTTAATGCAAATTTCCCCCCACTTTTTAAAGAGGGAAGCGAAATAAAGTTTTAGCGAATTGCGTGAGCGTGGTATTGAAAATTCCATGATAATATTAATTGACAGTTTCATAAAAAGTTTTGAATAGTTTTGAAAGTATTTATTACTTTGAATTTTTGGAATAAGTACAAAGACTACATGGCGGAAGATATTTTGTGACGAAAACCAATCAAATATGCCTTTCAAAAAACACATCTACAACGAAACGCAATAAAGGTTTTCGGAATGGTTAGGAGAAAGCTACATGATTTTGGAATGATTAGCTCTAGACGTGTCGACGGAAATGGCTTCGATATTGAAATTACTTGAGATTTAAACTACAAATTCATAGCATTGCAACATCAAGTAACAGAATTTATCTCTCAATTAACTCTAGAACAAAGTCACGTTTTCCAACTAGTGTTACGCAAAATCTCTTTTTTTTTTCTCGAAACCTCTGGAGGAACAGGAAAAACGTTTCTGCTAAACTTATTATTAATGACCATCAGAAAAACCTAGAAGATAGCAGTTGCTAGGGCTTCTTCTGATATAGTCGTGATTTTACTGACCAACAGTCATACTGCACATTCCGTTTTAAAATTATCGCATTTGAAGATTCCCTCATCTGAAATTTCAGAAAAAATAGCTCTCAAGGCAGGATGCTTCCACAATGTAATCTTTTAGTGTGGAATGAAAGTACGATGTCTCACAAGAAAGCTATAGAAGAGTTAAATCGGACTCTTCAGGATTTACGAGATAGTGCAGATATTTTAGGAGGAATGATAGCTTTATTATATATTGGCTGATGAATTCAAGCTTATGGGGAAAATTTGAAAAATTCAGTCTGAAAATGAATATGAGAGTGCATCTTCATAATGACGTAGATTCGGAACATTATGCAGAGACGCAATTAAAAATCGGTTGTGGAAGTTTGGACGCAAATGCTGGAGGTTTTATTTTACTTTCAGAGAATTTTGTAATGTAGAAGAAAATAATGTAAATCTCATTGCTCAAATTTACCCGGGCTTGCAACAAAATTTAATTTGGGATCAGTGGTTGGGCGCAAGATCAATATTGGCGCATAACAATGACAATGTCCATAAAATCAACATTGAATATTTAAACGACGTGCAGGGGAGAATTGAAGAAATATTTATCAATGAATACAATCATGGATAAAGATCAAAGTACTTCATATCCCACAGAGTTCTTAAATTCACTTGAACTTTCGAGTGTACCCTCACACAAACTTCAATTAAAACTAAATGTATCAGTTATGCAAAATCTCGATGCTCTTCGACTATGTAAAGGAACGAGGCCTTGGATCACAAATCTGATGCAGAATATACTTGGTGCCAATATTTGAACATATGTCATGAAAAGGGATAGTATTATCCTACCTCGAATTCCAAGTATTCCCACTGACCTACCATTTCAATTAAAAAAAGTTCAATTTTCAGTTTTACTGTTGCTATTAACAAAGCTAACATTTCAGGTAGCAGGGGTGCATTTTGAAAAGCAATGTTTTTCCCATGGCCAACTGTATGTAGCCTAATAGATGTGTCCAATGCCCAAATCTTCACGTATTTGCAACTGACGGAAGAACATGTAATGTCAGTAATGTGTACAGTAGCATCTTGGAATAATATTCTGTTTTGAGTTCTTTTAAAGAGGAATTATATATTAAACGTAGATACTTTTGATTTTTAAAAATATTAATAGTTTAAGTTATTAAATATTTGTTAATTATTATAATAAATTACGTTTTCAGTTTTTTTAACTAAGCTCAATTTTATAATTTTTAAATTTTATTGGTTCCAGTCAAGCAATAAAAAAATTACCATATTATATTATTTGTTTTCTGATGATAATGATTTTGACTTTGACAGTTATTTAAAAACATCACCGCGAGCGGAGCCGCGGGTTAAAGCTAGTGATAAATAAGAAAAGTTGTGAAATTTTTTATTCCCTTCAAATTGTTGATTCAGCTAAATAGTTTATAATAAAGACAACTTTCCGAAAAAAACTTTTTTACAAATTAAATAAATAACAGTTTTAAGTATAAGTACTTATGTTACCAAGATATCAGAATAGTCGTACTGATATCCTACAAAATGATGCTCCTTTAAACACTAAATACTTTTAGTGATAAAGTGATGTTCAACCGACAGGAGCAGATCAGGACAAATAGTTTCATGTATTTACTCTTTCCTACTATAAGCTACAAAAATTCTCCCCAACCCTATGTGGCAATTATTGTTTCTCTTACCCCACAAATGGATATTTCTTGGTTCAAGGAATTTGGGTTGAAAAATTACCACAGTGCGATCAGCTAAAATTTATATTGAAGGTTGAAATCCACAGTCTAGTCAAAACTAGCTACCTCAGACTATTTCAGTCCATATTGTTCTGGGAACAAAGAATAATTCCTCGCAATACAAAAAGTATGGAAATCTTATGAGTTCCCAGGTTTCCGGGAAAGAAACCCTAGTGCATACTACAGTTTGAGAAATGTTACTTTAAAGAATAACATTTATTAAAAATGTCTTCTCTGTTTTTAAAAATAAAAAAATGTGTTGAGAAATAACATAAAAATTAAATATATTGGAGTTAGTAATATGTAGCTGTAATATATTTTTTAACAAACTATTTCATAGAATTTTCCTGAAATTTTATGACAAATGATATTTATAATAGAATTAGTTGAATCAGTATGCTTTTATTGTATTTGTAAATACTATTTTACAAAATAAAGTATGTGATCTTGGTTTAATTTTAATGGAATTTCTTCTGAATGATTTGAACTGTTCTGAAAATAACGTAACAAATTTTGGGATGCTTTCAATTACAACTTTTTGACTCTTGCAAAAGGTTTCTAACTAATTGAAAGCTGTGTGAATTGACAAAAAGGATTCATTTGGATTTATTTTTATGGCTTGTGGGTGCTGTTTTTTTCCTTAAATAACATTTTTTTAAAAATCTTTTTTATGGGGGGGGGGGTTAAATATCTGGTTGTATATATTAATATCTTTTGTTGTATTTATTATTATATATTTCTAAAAAAGGTGGTATAGGAAATCTACCATCAGCGAAGGCAATTTTTTACATTCTGTAATGTCCAGCAAAATATATATTTCTCACAAAATCACATGTTTCTGTTTATATTCAGCAAATTCAATAGCCTCTTGAAGATTATTTGTTTCCAAAAATTTAAAATGTGTGGGATATGGGAAGAAAGATACTCTCATTATGTAAATATTGGTAAAATACAAAATACTGGGTGTATACCAAAAATTCATTTAAACTTTAACAATTCATAAAAAATAGGAAGAAATGATGATAAAAAAAAGTGAAGTTTACAAGGAAGGACTCGCAAGGTACTTTGATTTTTTTAGGAGCAAAAATATTTTGAGTCATGCCCACATTAAATCATAGAGATGTGTTATCTGTAATAAAACTCATGCAAAATGGTGCAACTCCATACGATGCCAATTCAGCAAAATGATTCCTATTAACTACCTTTAGTTAGAATAGTGATTGAAAGATTGCATAACTGCCTTAGTTGTGTTGAACTATGTTCTGGAGATATGTTGAACAGTTATTATAGGAAGAATAAATTAATGGAGCATGCTTTTGTTAACTTATATTTAACTAAAAATGCTTTTGCCACTAAAAAAAACAGACTTTTTTTGTGAATTTCTTGCAAATTGCACTTCCTTTTCATTTCTTCCTTTTTTATAAATTTTTAAAGTTTAAACAAACTTTTGTTGCACCCTGTATATAAATCTATGTATGTTCAGGTTTTTGTGCAGTTCCATGTATGTAGGAAATATGCCAGTGGTGCGTAATGTTTTAATGAGAAGTGCAGATGATCAAAAGGACCAAGGACTCTCTCTAATTTTTTAGTAAATTGAATATTTTATTGAAGCATTTTTAATATTTTTTTTCAAATGCTTACATTTAAAATCAAATGATGCACATTTTTTCTAAAAAATAAAGAATCATACTTATTATTAATTAAGCTTATTTTTTACAATCATTTCAGAGAGCTTGTTACAGGCAACATATATGACATACCTGGTTACCATGGTGAGATTTTAATTTCATTGAACTCTTTCCTAATCTCAGTTTGTTAGTTAATTAATCTATCAATTAATAATTATGTTACTTTCAGAGCTTGAGGCTTCAAAAGAAAGCCATCTTAGTGATCAAGGAAGTTGTTTTATTGAAGCAAATAAAGAAAACATTCATATCACTTCAAGGTAATTTAGAAAGAATATATCTACATTTAGATATCTCAGAAATATAACAACTTTTTTCTGAATCTGTATATAATGTTTGTCCATTCTGTTCCATATTAGCCATAACATTTTTAACTGCCTTATAATCTTCTTGAAAAGTTTTGTTTGTTTCTTTTTATAGTTGTACACCCAACTCTTTTTTTATGCAGTAGATACGTTCCTTAGAAAACCATGTAAAAAATGCGCACAACATATTGTAAATTTGAGGATATGTACCACAATTTTTTAAAAAGGGTGTAAAATTAAAAATCTAAATATTTTTTTAAAAAACTTTGTAAAAAAAAAAAAGTAATAATGAAATCTGTGTTGCATATTTATAAAACAAAAACAATTCATTGTTGTCACACAAAAAAAATTAACATTAGTGTATAGTGAAAATTCAGCTTATAAGTACATCTATACAGATAAATAAAATTGAAGTGTCTGTTTGTAATTTCAAATTAGCAGCTTTTTACTTAATGCACTAAAAGTATATACGGTACTCATAACAAAAAAACAATTTTTAAAATTTTTGTCTGTCTATCTGTCTGTCTGTTCCGGCTAATCTCGGAAACGGCTGGTGCGATTTTAAAAATTCTTTCACTAATGGAAAGCTACATTAACGGGGAGTAACATAGGCTATATTTTATTCCCGTATTCTTACGGGAACGGAAACTATACGGGTGAAGGTGAAACCGAATGCCAAAATGAACGCCAAGCTGAGCTAATGAAGTCTTTGCTTTGGTTACTGGCGACCAATGCTCTTAATGAGACATAACAGTGTTACGTGCACATGATAATACACTGACACGTGCCATAATTTTTTTTATGATAGTTATCTCACTTTTCAGTTAAGTAGAGCATCGGCTGTTTCGGATGCACTTTTAAAAATAATAAATCAAGGCTTCATAAGCAAAAAGCAATGCTAGAAACAAAAAATTGATAAGTTTTACGGTTAGTTTTAATCCTTTCTTTTTTTTTATTTACATTTTTAGTCACATTTAAACAATAGTTATTATTTGCTTAATATTTATATTGTAATCGAAGAATAATATTTTTCAAGGTATCTTTCATTTTTCTACCTCTCTGTTTTTCTTAATTCAAATTGTTCTTAATTGTGAGTTTCTTTAATGTGGCGTTGCGGGGGCTCAAGTTGCGTTATAGATAATTATCCTCATTTTTAAACTATTAGACGTACAGTCTTGAAATTTGATAAGCAGATTCCTTTCGTAAAGTAGAGAACCGCTACAAAATGGGTTTCGCGAATATCAACTACCAAGTTTAATTTCGGGAGATTAAGAGGCGTAATTGATAAATATTTCCATTTTAAACTATTTGATCATCCTGCTTGAAAATTGGTAGGCATGTTCCTTTCATGGAATAGAGTTCCTCTAACAAAGAGTAAAACGAAAATTGACCACCAAGGAGGGTTGCGAGGGGTCAAGAGGAGTTGCAGAAAAAAAATCCTGTTTTTAATTGTTAGACCCATATACTTGAAATTTGTTAAGCATGTTTCTTTTGTTGAATAGGGATCCACTAAGAATGTATTTTAAGCAAATCAAGTTCTGGGGGGGTGCAGGGGATTACTGGGACGTATTGACAAAAAAAATTACTTTTTTCGAGCTACAAAGACTATAATAATGAAATTTGGTTTGCATTTTTCTTTTGTTGAGTTGAAATCCGCTAAGAGCGGTTATTTTGGAAAACGGCTCTCAACGGGATTATGGGGATATTGATAGTAAAACTTTTGTTTTTTTTCTGTTAGATTTAGACTTGAAATTTGGCTTGCATGTTCAATTTACGGAGTAGAGATCCACCGAAAATTGGTTTTGCGGGAATCCACTTGGTTTTTGGGTTACGAAAGAGCAAACATCATTCTATGCTTCAATTTTAGAGATTCTTAGAAAACACAAATTAGATGAGTTCTGCCCCCTTTTTTTTTTATCAACAGGCGACAGTTACAGGTATAAGTATATTTTTCAATACAATCGAATTCTTAATGCAGGACTTAGATATCAATAATTTATGCATATATATAAGCAGTAAAAATTTATTAAACATCATGAAATTCCCAGCGAAGCGGGCGGGTAACAGCTAGTAAAACATATAAATGTTCAGATTGAAATTAGAAATATAACTAACAATTAATCATTTCTACTTGATAACAAGCATGCATGTTTATTCTTAACTGGATCAAAAATGCTATCATCTGAAGATGTGCTAGGTATGTCTAACATAATTGTTTGCATTGATTTAAATGAAAAATTTCATTTGCTGTTAACAACCCTTTTTTTTTTGCAAAGTCTTAGTAGTAGCTGCAGTGTTGGTCTTCCCCCACCCTCAAGTTTCTTAGATAATTCTTGATATCCTGCTATGCAAAACTTAAGATTAGGTTGGAATTTTAATGTACGCTCTATGTCAGGATCATGATTAAGAAAATGTTGATGTCTACTTGTAAGCAAATTTCAAGCCCTTGTGAATTTCATCAGCTATATTTGTGTATTAACTCCAAAATACGAAGTAAACAAGCTGTGAAGTAGACCAAGTCACTCGCACATATATGGGCATAAACCGACCGTCTTCTGATTACACTGTCAAAATAAAGGCCTTATCACACACGCATATCTCAGAACAACTCGAGTCTCTTTCAAACAATCATTTCAAGCAGCTGGGAAGATGAAGGGTTGCCATAAACAAAACGATATGCTCTGACATCAACTGCATCCTATTTTCACATTGAAAAATGATTCGCCCATTTTTCTGCTTAGGAAAACGAACATCCAATATTATTTCATTTATTCCATTTGCATTTTCCTTGATGGTCATAAACAAAAATGGAAGTGTGATTCTTTTTAAAATATTATGCGCCATTTCTGATGCATTTCTCAAAACTGAGGCTGCCATCTGTATGACCTTGTTTATGACGGAGATGAAGAAGCCCATTGGCTGGAATTTCAAGCAATCTTAATTTTCAGCTCACAAATAAAAAGTTGTTCAATGCCGTTGCTATGGCAACTGGGTAGAATTTGCTCTTCAAGGTTGCTTTAAAGAAAAATTGCTCTGAATACGTATACAAGCGATAAAGCCTTAGGAATTAAAAAAAATTTGGAGGAGGGGAAATTTGTGTTAAAAAGCATATTGGTAAACCGTATTATTTCAAAACTGCGTTTAAAAAAGGAGTTGGGTGTATCTACAAGATTCTCTGTATATTTTAAAAGGACATGTTCTCCAGGTTTTTTGTTGAATTGATTTTCACATAGTTAGCATTTTTAGAATTTCTTGTTCTAGTCAAAATATAAGGTGGCACACATCTAACATTATTTTACGCATTTTTTGTTGTTTATTTATACTGATTTGATTTATTATTTTGATTTGATATTCATATTTAGTCTTCATTTTTAAGGTAAATATGTTCATACAGCTTCTTCTTTTAACATAAATTTTTCTAGTTAGAAAAATGTACAAAGTTTAGAAAACAGTTTTCTTTATTTGTAAATATAAGAGATAAATTGTATAGATTTGGTAGCTTTTCCAAAAAAATTTTTCCATTTTTGTTCTATTTGTATTAAGCCTTTGATTCCCCTCCTCATCTTAAATTTCTATGTAATGCATCTTTAAAACTGTATTTTTTATTTTAAAAGATAAAAAATTCACTATTGAAGTATTTTATGTTTTCATATAATCATATAAATGTTGTATAAATTTTTTTAAGCATTCCTTAATAAAATTATATCTTTTTGTTTTAGATCATCTTTAAATTCTAAATCTGGGAATGCTCAAAACTTTGAAAACAAAGATTTGTATTCAGTTAAACATACTATGTCTGAAGCAGTTTGTAGAAAACCTTTAATATTTGCTCCTAATCTTGAAAACAGTTTTTTGGGACCCTCATTTCATTTTAAGGAAAAAGCCAGTTCCCGTTTGGAAAACTCTGGTGTGGGAAATGAGATGGAGTTAACAATAATTCATAATCAGGATAACTTAACAATCTCTTCTGTAGATTCAGAAAACGTTTTTGAAAGTCCAAAACCTAAAAATTGCACCATTGAAAAACATCACATTGTTTCCACTATTTCGGGCATATCTGGCTCACATGAGGGATCACCATCCATTAAAGATTTCAATAAATATATTTGTAAATTTTTGGATTCTGACTGGAAAAAGAATTCACTAAAAGAACAATTTTATACAGACTCTCCTCACTCATTGTCTTCTACTTTAAATTCTTTCAGTTTTAACACCGAGACTGTAGAAGAAAAAGCTCATATCTTTCCCGCCTTCAGTAAAAATAAAGCAAAGTTTATTAATGATTTTTATTTTGATGAAGAACACAGTTACAGTGCTAATTATTTGCTTCAGAATAAAGAAAACTTTCCTAACTTTGTGTTTAATCCATGTCCTCAAGATAGCAATTTCAAAACTTTACGTTGTGGGAGTTCTCTTTCGAATAATCCTTTAATTGTACAACGTTCTGAAAACCAGTTGGATAAAACAAAACTGACTGTTGAAGAAATGGAAATGACTTTCTTAAATCCTCAAGCACATTCTTCTGTGATTGAAAAACAATGTGAAGAAACTGGTAATAAAACAAAATATTCTGTTCATGACATGGAGGTAACTTGCATTGATTCTCTTGAAGCAAGTTCACTTTGTGTCTCATCAGATAGTGTCTTCATAGAGAATGATGCAATGGAGATCAGTGCTGGAAATGTAACTAACTCTGAGGATTTAGAAAAATATGCCAAAAGTGGGAATTCCCAAAATCATTTGGAAAATATATTTCCCAATGATGAGAGAGGGAACAAAAGTGGATTTAGTTTTACCAGACCAACATCAAATCTTCCATATGAAAGCATTGAGTCAAACCCAATTTCTAGGTCTGATGTAAATATTTATGCTGATGAGTCATTTTCCAAAATAGCAATTAATAACCATTCAAAATTTGCTTGTGGTAATGTAACTTCAAATGAAAAATTTGAAACTCATAGTATAGTTAATGAATTGAATGCTAATAGTTTTGATGAAAACCGTACCAGAGCACATATTAAGATACTTGCTTGTGACTTGGGCAGGACTAATTATTGCACTTCAGAAGGAAAATTAAATGAATATTCTCTCAATTCTCAAAATAGAGATACCGTAAAAAAATTATCTGGTAAAGAGAGCCCTCAAGAGGAAATTTTAAGCTTAGACAAAACTAGTGTTTCAAAATGTCCTACTGACTTCATCCAAGATAAAGAAAATATAAAATTCAGTTGGGAAAGGAGCATAAAAATAAGCAGATCAGATTTAAGATGTAATGAGAGTGAATATGTTCCAGAGGACGAAGATTTTAAAATTAATGATACAGGTGAGTTAGAAGTTGAGAACAATACATTGGACTTCAGTACTCTTCTTGCTAAACCATTTCATATTGATAAATCTGATAACGTAGCACACACAGACAGAAAATTTATGTTTCAGTCAAGTGCTTTGGATATCACATGCAACACTGAATTTTCAGGAGATGATGGTTTACAAGAAAGTTTTGAGCAAAAAGATACATCTGAAATTCTTGAAAATTCACACAAAACCTTGCAAAGCCCAGTAGAAAACCCCAGAACCCAATATTTTGAGTCAGATAAAATGGAATTGACATGTGCATTTAGAAGTAGCATGCTTTCATCAATAAATAATTGCAGTTCAAAAACAGACCAGCAAGTAAAATTTTTAGAGAAAGCAAGTTCTAAATTTACAGAAAGCTGTAGAGCAGATAATTGTACATCTAACAAAATGGAACTGACATGTGCTGTTGGAAATAATTCTCTACAATCAGAAAAAGTTAGTGGTTTAGATATATATCAACAAATACAATCTCCAGAGAGGCAAAATGCGAATAAAAACCACAGATATTCAGAATATTTTGAGGCTCACAATAGTATATCTGACAAAATAGAATCAACTTGTGCTGATGTAAATAATGCATTTCAATCAATAAATGATAATAGTTTAAATACACATGCACAAATAAGAGATTTAAAATGTCATAATTTGAGCAAAAATTTCAAATTAGATGAATATACTTGGACAAAAAACTGTATAAATGATGAAATGGATCTTACTTGTGCTGTCAAAGATAATACAGAATTGAAAGAAATATTTGATATCAATGCACGATTATATGATGCCTCATGTAAGGAAGCAGAAAATTGTACATTTGTGCCTGAAAATCATTATGATGAGTTAAAAACACAACATTCTGTAGCTATTGAAAGAGATAATTCAATTTCAAATTCTGTGGATTATGAAATAAATTACAAAGATCATCAACATTTAAAATCGTCTTCTCCAGAAATTCTTCCTAATGTAAATGAATATGATTGCAATTTATCAAATGATTCTGAAAAAAATTTAAATGCTGTAGATAAAAGTATAAATAAAACTTTTAACTCTCATGAAAAGGATTTAACTTTTGCTGCAGTTGGATCTTGTAATGTCCAAGGTTCACCATTTTTTCAAATGAACAGTACTTGTTCCTCAAAATGTAGTACTTCTAAAAAGCAACACATTCTCAACCTACAAAACAGTAATGCTAAACAAAAATCATTTCAAATTTCTTACTCACAAATGTCTTTGCAATCGTCTAATAGTACAGTGAATTTAGCAGATGCTATTGAAACTATTGCTGACAAAAGCAAGTTAGTGGACACTGCAACAGCTAACAATGCTAGAGAGAGAATCCTAAATAAATGTTCAAATACTGTTGAATTAAAAAATATTGCATGTAATGAAAAAAATAAACAGGTTGCTCTTAAAACAATTGATATTTCCCCTAAAAATGTTAATGACAATTTGACTCCCTTGGATTCAAATAATACACACTCTAAATCGGTAAAAATAAAACACAAAAATCATTATTCAAATGCAGCAACACCAGGAGCTGTGTACACTTTGAGGAAAAAAAGGCAACAATTATCTGGAAATATTTTAAGTAAACTTTTTTTTTCCCCTGAAGTGACATATCTCATGAAAAAAGCTGAAACACTCAATTTAAAACATTCCTTTGGTGAAGTAAAAAGTAATAGCCCTATAAGGGATGATTGTAAGAAATCCCTGAATTTTAATTCATTTGAAATGGAGAACAGTCTTACAACACAAGGAGTAGAAAATGTACCACCTTCGGAGTTTCAGTCTTTTAACACAAGTCCTAAAAGAACTGACAACAATAGTGTCTCATCTCTGACTGATTTAAACGCTCCCCCTGACAGCATTTTAACAAGTTTTACCGAAAAAGAAAGATCTTCAAATTCTCAAATTGTAAAGGAAGTTCACTCTGTTAGTAAATGTAATCAAGATATTTCAAGCATCCCTCAGAATGAAAGAGTTGAAATTTCTTCTGGCAGTTTTAATGATTCTTTACAGATATTGCCCGATTTAATTTTTGAATCATCTAAATTTTCTATGAGTGGTACTATATCAAAAATGTATGCAACTAAATTTTATGATAAAAGTATTTCAAGAAAAGAATCTACTTTGATTAATCCTGTCGAAAAAAATACATCATTAGAAACATCCAATTTGAGGTTAAATTCAGTGGATGGATATAATTGCTCCAATAATCTACCTAATTTAATGTCTTGTTCTGTTTTTTGCAATGAAATTAAGCAAAAAGAACCTGTGTTTGAAAACAATACATTAAAAATGTCTGGTAAAAAAATTCAAAATGACTGTTTGAGCCCAAAAGTTAAAGAAAAATCTATATATTTAGACTCATTCGTACAAAATAAGAAAACTTGTGTCAATTCTATGGATAGTGTTATGCCATCAGATAAAAGTGATCTTAAAACTATTTACTCAGATGAAAATGTAAACAGTTCAAAATCTATGAATTCACCTAAAAATTTAGCATGCTTGTCCATTACAGAAACTTCTAAAAAGGTCTCACTAAAAAGAAAAATTCTTAATGTGTCTGAAGAGAATAGTCTTGTTTGTCCAGAGAAAAGATCCACAAATGAGACTTTGAAGGAAATAAATGATTTATCAGAAACTGATGTTTCTTGTCCTGTCACAAATGAATTGATTAATATAAAGGCTGTTAAAGATGGTATTTTGGCTTTGTCAGAAATCCTTAAAAGAGTGGATGTTCCCATTCCATATGCAGCAAATGATATTATTTCTCCAGAAAATTCTGTAGGAGCTGAACACTTTAGGCAGTCTGAAAAGTGGATGAAAAATCTTGATTCTAATAATCAAAATGATTCAAAGGAACCTCCACAGCCATTAGAAATGGAAATTTCATGTTTGAATGACTCTGTGAATCTAGAAAATGTTAAGAACCTGGAGCAAGCAAAAATCCAGATTTCTGATTATCAAGAAAGTAGTAAGTCTGCTAATATTCAAAAACAATCTGGAAGTATGGAAATTTCAACCACTATGCTCAACTGCACTGCTGAAGATATCGAGTCATCTGCATTTTGTTGTAGTAAAATTCATCAACATTCTGTAAATACCAACAAATCATCATTCAATGTACCTGAGAAATCTCCCTGGGGTGCAAAAACTTTAGATATCAATTCAACACCTGTTGAAATGGAGGTTTCAGAAGCACCTCTTGAAAGAACTGAAAAAGTAAGATATTTTTTCTATTCTCACTTCAATGACTCAGTGGTTTTGAGCTAATATCTTTGAAAAAATACATGATATTGCTTTAATTATTGAGAGCTAGGATTCTACTCTGATTATACCTGGACTATTGATTTTTTGTAGACTATTGTTTATCAATAATTCAAAAATAAAATGGATTTTTTTTATTCTCAATATTTTTTTCAAATTAATGTGTAATAAAGGTATTTGATATGATATTCATTTTTACTGTAATGTTTTCTCTAAGAATATTGTGATCCTTACAAATATTTTTAAATATATGCTATGTATAAAAGATTTTTAAATTTATTTCTAAAATTATATGGAAATTCTTTATTTGGTTTATTTTAAAGTACCGAAGTGTTCCATATATGATACTTGTAAATTGTGTTATGATATTTGTGTGAATGTGACATTACATATGTATATATATTGTTCTTTTAAGTATATTGTTACTTACAAGGGACAAATAAATTGATTTTGAAGTTGGACAACTATTGAAGAATATTGTTGCATTAATTTTATTGTTTTAGATTTTATTCTGATATTTTCCTAGAATTCTCTGCTGCTTATATGCCTATTTTCCTTAACATTAAACAGATTTATTTTTATAAAAAGTAATAATTTTATGCTAATGCATTAAAAAAAAATTTCTTTTTCTTTTTTTAAAAAAAGGTTTTGTATGATTTAATTTTGATTTATTATTAAATAAAATATAAAATAAGGAGAGAAAACTTTAGTTAAGTGTGATTAGTCTAAATTATTCAATTTTAATCATAGTAATTTAATAATATTCTTCGTAGTTTCTGAAGTATCTGATTAAATTCTAAAAATGCCCTACATTTTATTTGAATTGCCCTTCATTTTAGGATGTTACAATGGAGTTGACAAATGAATTTCCTGAAACTAATGGTAGTAAGTTTATTTTCTCTTATCAATTTTATAATTATTTTAAAGTTTTAATATTGTTAAAAATATGTTTAATAAGAAATTTTGTAAGTAACTTTAAGTCTGTTCACAAATATCTTTTAAACTTATGTTATTTAAATACTTATCTTCAATTAAAAAAAAAAATTTCTTGTGTGTATGTGTCTGTTAGAAAACTCATAAACATTTTTGTAACTTTCATATCAGGTGTTGTTAATATAATTGTTATACTATAGTACAAAGCTCACATTTTTTGTTTGAATTTAAATATATCTTTAAAAAGAGGGGGATGAGGAATCTTCAATCATAGGGAGTTTTAATATTTTGAATGAAATTGAAAATTTTACCTTTGAAAGGTAATTTAAAATGTACAAAATTTCATTAAATGATTAGAATAAGAAATATATGTACATATTTAATACATTTAATTGTTAAATAATGGCATTGGTTAGTGGCCGTGCTTCCATACCACAGGTCCGGGGCTCAAACCCTGGGCTGGGCAAGGTTGATTCAGCCTTCAGTGGGTCAATAGATGAGTACCAAGCTTGCTTGAGAACTAAATACTAGGACTTTCGCCTCAACTGGACCAGAACATCTGCTCATACACCTAAGTGCCTCAATGTCATGAAAACTGGAGTAGGCATTGACCTTCATGGGCTGTTGTGCCATTGAGTTTAATTTAGTCTGATTGTTAAATAAATATCTTTTTTAAAAAATGTTTTCTTTGGTAAGTTCATCAACATGATTTCTATAAAAAATTATTGCATTGAAATTTGAATTTTCTTAAATGTCTAAACATTCTTATCCTTAATCAAAATCACAAAGCTTATGATTATATGGGTTTAAAGTGTTAAGCATGTAAAAGTGCTTCAATCATATTTTTAAAAATATTCAGTTTCTAAACTTGAAAATCCACTAATTTAAAAAAAATAATTAAAATTTATAATTTCAAAGTTAAAATATTTCAGTTAATCTTTGCACCATGTTTTTATATTTTAAGATATTATATTTTAATCATAATCAAACTTATAATTTTTCCAAAATAAAATTTTTTTATCTTGTACTTCAATAAAAGCTCATGCATATGTCAATTTATTTCAATTATTTTCAAATTCATTACAACAAATTTTATGTTGTTGATAATTTTGTAATAATACCGATATAAGTAAGAATACTGCAGACTAATTTTTCAAATTGGTTGGATGTTTTCTTTATATATTAATTAGTATACATTTATAACAAACAAAAGTTGATCTCAAATTTGAAGGGAATTTATTTTCAAAAATGTACTGTTTTATTGTTGTATTAATATCAAAATAAGTAAAGATGCAGGCAAATTTAACTTGAAAAGCTTGAATTTTACTTATAAAGCAATTCCTTTGTATTCATTGGAGAATATTATTTAAAGGCTAGTAATCATTGTTCACTTTTATGGAATGAAACTAATACTTGACTGCACATCAAATGTGTTTTTTCTCCTCATACATTTCGATTAAAACGGATATATTGATAAGTTTTCTGAAGACCAGAGCCAAAATGAAGTTTCAGAAGTGAAATGAAGCTAAAAATAAGTGCTTCAATATTTGAAATTCTATAGAGTATAGAAGGGCTTGTTAAATTATATGTAATACTAGGAACACATTAATACAGAAATGAGAATGTTCCTCTTATATTTTTTGAATTAATTAGGATAAAAAATTTTTTTTTGTTTTAGTTGGTACGTGATTACAAGTGATGTCCTTGACCACCTCAAACCCATTATATCTGCCTTTAGGTAGTGTGATAGATCGACTTTGACTGTAATTTATTCATTTTAATGTATCAGGAGCTCAGTTATGAGCTTTTCAGTGGGGCAGCTGGTTTCATTTTGTGTTCTGCATAAGACGTGTTATTTTTCCTTTGTCAAAGATGGATATTACACCAAGGAACTGTTCGAAAATAATTCGCTTTCAATGAACACTTCTATGACTGTAAGTGATCTAACTATAGCAGTTGGTGTGATCGAATTGTTTTAAGAAAATTTCAAAATTTTGGATCATTCTCTCCAAAAAGAAAAAAATGTGGTGGCAAAAGGAAAACAAGAATTAATAAAATTTGAATATGAAGTAGCAAAATAAATCCAAGGAAGACAAGCATAAACCTTTGAAGGGGTTTATTGGATAACAGTGTTGAAGTGAGTACCTCAACTGCACGGAAAGGGCTTCTGGAAGGTGGTCTTAAGGCAACAAGACTATAGAAAGAAACTATTTTTTACTCATGAAATGATGAAAAAATGTTTAACATGGACCGAAAAATACCGATCATGGGACTGTTAACGATTGGAAGAAGGTGATTTTGAGTGATGAAACATTTATTTGTACAGGGAAATCAAGTGTAGTTAGATTAAGTGAAGTTGAAACTTTGTTACCAGATCATATCCAACAGATTGTAAAACACCCTTCCAAACAGATGTTTTGTTTTTTCACAACAAATGGCCCTGGAAACTTAGTTTCTCTTAAATACATGATGAATTCCATCAAATATATAGAAATATTATGTAGTAGGATTACTCCATTCATAGAAACATTTGATAAAGCGTTTCAACTTGTCTTGACCCCTTGTCTCAATTCTAAATTGGTCCATACCATTACGCGAAAAATAAAATAAAAGTGCTCGATTGGCTTGAAAATCCCTCGAATTTGAATCCTATTCATAACAGTCAGCATATTCTTATGAGTCGTTTCACTAAGATGAATCACAAAACAAGCAAATAGTAAAAAGGGCTATACTAGTGTGTTTTCAAGATGATGAAATGTAGAACATGTATGCTACTCTAGTGGAGTCGATGCCAAGACGGGTTGAAAAGGTCATTTCTGCCAAAGGAAGACATGCTTTGCACTAATATACGGATTTTTCAGTCTAATATAAAGCTAAGGTTTCAGAAACAATCACTTTTTTCCATTGTCCCAATTAATTCGAACAGTATAGTATTTTATCTTTAGTGAAGATAAAATTAAATTAATTTTTGAATAGCTGCACCCTTTTTCAAGCTTTTGATCTTTTGTTTATATATTTTAGTTCTTATGTATTTTACAGTATAGTAAATATTAATTATCAAAAATATATAGATATATTAGCAGTACATTAAAGATTTTCTGAACTATATAAATTAATGTATTGTAAAATAAATAATTTTCTATAGGTAAGAGGAAGTTTTTGATTGCTATTAAATGCAAAATTTGTGAAACAATTGGTATAATTTTTTTTCTTCATTTTTTCAGATGTAAAGGAAGTTGAGTATAGGTGAGCAATTTATTTATTTTTTATTTCATTATTTTTTAAAATTTATCTAAAGAAATTACAAGCCATATTGATTTTTTTTCATTTTGTATTTAAACTTAAATCAGACTATAAGATCATTTTTAAAATATAAATACATGTATATAAGTATTACTTCTCCGTCATCTATTGCTAAAATAATTTCTTCAATGAAAAAACAAAATATTTTAAAAATGGATCACTTTTAGAATCTTAAAACTAAAAAGAATGAAATAATTTTTAAAAATATTGTATTAAATTAAATTTTTGAAAGAAATGTGTTAAAGTCAATTAAAAATAAATGAATCTAAAAAAATTATTAAGAAATATTTTTGAATGAATATACTTATATTAACTCTTTCCCGGCGTAGGCGCGATAACACGCCGAGACAAATCCAACTCTTATCTGACAACGGTGTGTTTTCACGCTTTGACGCAAGCCAACATTCAGGTCACCCCTGTTCGCTCCAACTAACTAATAATTAATTAATTAAGCTCTTAACTAACAATTACAGTTACAGGAATTTTTGTATTTTAATAATTAAGTTATTAGTTTTAACATTAATTAATTAATACTTAATTAATTATTACTTAATTTATTTATGATAATTAATTGATTAATTAATTAAGCTCTTGACTAACAATTGCACAGTTACAGGAATTTTTTATTTTAATGCATGCGTTTCAGCCATTTAATTGTTAAATTGCCTGCCAAACTTGGGTAGGATTTAAATACCCCCTGCCACCAGGGAAAGAGTTAAGAATGTTAAACTGTTGTCTGAATATGTACTTGGAGGGGAAACTATACCTTTTGTTGAATTATGATTCTTATAAAATGGCGCTGTTAAACGATAATATTCACAATTACATGCATACATAAAATTTTGTTGCATGTTTTCTTAAAAATTGGTTTACAGATTCTGCTGGCGAGAAATAATTCATTTCAGTACCTTTCTTCTTGGATTTTTTTAGTTACTTTTTCTAGTTGTTACTTTCAAACAAAATTAATTCTTTATTAAGTTTTCCCTTAAGTTTCAAAAATGTTTCATTATCTGTACTTAACCAAAGTAAGTGAAGGTGAAGAAATATGATTAAATTCTGCTCTTTCTGTAAATCATATACATTTTTATCATATATTTTTATTTAATTTGAAAAATGAATATTTTAAAAATATGAGCTAAATCAGGGGCCAACAACCTTTTAGTTGCAGCATGCCGAACCAATATGAATCAGCATGCCACACTATAGGATATTGTAGGAGATGTATTAAAAACTAAATGGTTCTTATATTTAACTGATAAATTAACGGAACTCTCAGATTGAGAAATGTAATAACAATACATTTTGGCAAACAGTATAATTAAAGAGTTTGACAAAGTGTAAAATGTAACTTTAAACTAAATAATTAAAGTAAATAAATATTATTGAAAGTGTAAATATTCAATGTTGAATCAACTGAATGGTATACAGCAGGGGTCAGCAACCTTTTAGCAGTGGCATGCCAAACCAATCTACCAATATGATTCAGTGTGCCACACAATAGGGCATTTTTGAAACAATTCGATTCCCGCGATAATGCACACAGATTTAGAGAATAGAGGACATTAATATAAATTTAAAGTTTTATTATATATTAATTTTGCCTCATTTAAAGATACTTCGTAACATAAAAATAAACAGCATAAAATATAACTTTCTTCTGCAAAAATAAAAGTTGTACACATATTATGTACTTTTTAAACATATTTATTAAAATAAATATACAAGGTAAAATATAAGTAGTATTTTCCTTCATTGCAGTTAAATAAAAAAATATAATGCAAATCTAGTGCTTGCACTGCTCTACTTTCATATCGGAAAATCAGAGGTATAATGTGTTGCTTTCAATTTGACACGATTCTGAGCATTCAGTTGTTGAATAATTTCTTTACAAACTTGAAATATTTTTCTTGAAACTATTTTTCTAATATTTTTCTCTTCTCAAACTTGAAATATTGAATGAGGGAAAAAATTTTTACTTTGGTATGTAGAACCAAAAGTGGAAAGCAGAGTACATACACAATTTTCTTCTCTTCAAACAATCAAATCTCTCCAGCAATAGTTTACAAAATAGTTGTAAATTTATTTTTAGAGTTAACTTTCAGATTTTTTCCATAATTCTGAAGTTCTTTTTCAAATAAGGTCTGTTACAAATTTATCAGCGTCCATCCACTCAAAAATAGATATATTTATTGAATAGTGCACAGTGCCATTGAGAATTGTACCATGTGGCCGTACAAATACCAATCATGTTATCACAAAACCCATATCAACTTTTGTTATGGATACTTTGAAATACTTTAAATCAAATTTCATACATGTACGTTAATTTTTGTAGGAGTAGCATTTTAAAATCACTTCACAAATTTGAAGTTTTTCCCTTAAAAAATTAAATGCCTAGCTTTTTATAAAATTTTGAGCACACATAGGAGGCAACAAAAATTTTTTTTGAAAATCCTTAAATTAAAAATTTTTGCTTAAATTGTACCATGTCCCCTTAAAGCCTCTAAAATGTTTTGTTGAGTTACGTGTATTGTTTCTCTCAACTTTATTATTTTGTACTTCAAAAGTTTTCCAGAACTTTGATTTCTCCCTCTTAAAAAACACATGAAATTTTCTTATACTTGAAAAGAAAAGTTAATTATTTTTAAAACTATACAAATGTCATGTGATTATCATTGAAAAATAAGTGTTGTAAATATAAGTATAAGTGTGTAAAATAAATGTGTATCTCGAATGCACTTCTTCAGTAAATCAACATTTTTTGAACCAGTTTAACACCTTGGTAGTCGCCCGCCCTCAAATTTCCATTCTATGAAATGTTCTTTTTTTCCTCTCTAATAAGCAATTTTTACTTCCCTATAGCTGGTCTTGCTTGAGAAATTCCATTCACTTATCTCTTCTTTTTCTTGCAATGAGCAGAAATTTTAAATTTAAAACATACTACTTAGTGTTATATCAAATATATCACTCTGATGTATTAAAGATAAATATCTTAATTATTAAAAAAATCTATTGAAGCCTTCTCTGAAAACAGCTTTACTATCTTTCTTGAGCATCAGAGTATAAAAACCACATTTAAATAATTATTACTGATTATTTCATTGCTTATTCCATTTAAAAAGCATTTTTTCCCTTAAATATCAAAAATATGTAGAATAGCAAGAATGATATCCGAGGAATTTGTAACAGATCATGCTGTATGTTAAACATTTTCATTATTATGACATTTCATAACAACTGAAGAAAACAAAATTATTGAAATACAAATTGATTATGTTTTCCATTGTGTATGATTATGTTTTCCAACAAAACCAACCTGTGGTACAAAGTAAGATATTATTATGGCCTTATTCTTGCTACTTCCTCTAAGATTTACCAGTGTATCTTTTAAATACCCATTCTACCTCTAAATTTGGGAGAGAATCACTAAATAAAATACTTCTTTCTCAGAAGATAGTATGATTTATTGATCCTGTTTTTATGTGTTTATATGAAACTGAGGAATTCTTACATTTATTTTATTTTTCATAGTGTTTCTGCTTTAACACAAGATATGAGCAAACTAAAACTGAAATTTGAAGAGGCATCCAATGGGTAATTTTTTCCTATTTCTTGGTTACATATTTGTAAATTTAATATCTTTTACCTAGTTACATTTCTTTTCTTTATAGCTATAAAATGTTGGATATTATTCATTAAAAATTGCTTTAAATAAATTCTTTGTGCATGGATCTTCTCATGTAATTCTTTACATGAATAGAACTTCAAACCATGTACTTTATAAAATGTCATAGTTAATGTTTATTCAAGCAAAATGTATTGCTTTAAAAAAATTGATATATATATGTATATACACATAAATTTAATGTTCAATCTTCATGATTCCAAATAAATACTTAAGATTATACAATGTAAAAGCGTTATATATTTTTTTTAATAAACAATGTACTTAAAGATTGATTTCAATGTTTTTTGTTAGTGCATTTAAGTTTATTGAAACATGTTTTGAATATCATCTAACATTAAATCTGATTGTGTTGCCATAATCGTTTTATAGATCTAACTGGAAATTGAAAACTATCGAAGAGGATAAAGCAGTCTTCAGACTAGAATGGGGAGTTTGGCTCTATAGATGTGTTGTCTTTATTCATGTTGGTTGTGAAAACCCTTGCAAATTAAATATCAGCTTTGAACCTTGTGTGAAACGTATGTGCTCTATTTCTTTCTTTCATATTGATGCTTTCTTTGGGTATTTTATATCTTCACTTGAGCAATTATCTTTTATTCTTCTAAACATTGCTTACTTAAATTATTTTCATAAAAATTGTATTTACTGGTATGATTAGTAAAAGTCATAACTTTTTCAGTATTTTTTTTGTTTTGCAATTTGGATTTTTTTCATTCCTTGCATTCAGAAAACTATATACTCCTACTCATACTTAACTAATAAAATTAATATAGTAAGCCAATTTCGGTAAAAATTTACTTTACCGTCATCCTTGGCGACTTTTTAAAAATCTGGCCAAAATGGGGACCTCTTGTACGAACGAGATTTAAAGAAAACAGCATAGTGAAAATGTTGCCTGCGCAAAAAAAAAAATGGTGGCCAAGTCGCTGAAATTGTTAATAATGAACGATAAACATGCCTCTCTCCCATTCATCTATCTCAACAATCACGCCACTTCCACCCATTTTCATACTACTTTCAATCATCTCTACCACACAAACCTCATGGCAATAGGATCGACAATCACACACATTCTTAGAAGAACATTTACTCTCTTTCATATTAAAATCAACCTTACTCTGACTCACCCACAAATAAACCTGAACTTAAATCTCATTCAATGTCATTCGACTCAACTAAAAAAAAAAGAACCCTTTCTCACACTCCTTTTGACGTCATGCATTTGTTCTTTCACCATAGATTTACACCTCCACTCAAAACTATGACTTATATCGTGCCTTTCAAACAATTTCATATCCTTACAACACTCATATCTATCCGCAATCAAACCCGCTTTCATACAAAATTCAAATGTTTCCTTCCCTTTATCTAATTCATACAAATACCTTAAATTAACATTCTCATCATAACATCATTCTCACAAAACATTCTTGCACTTACCTCAGACATCCCCATGCAGCAGCCACCACAAAAATTTCACGAAAAGAACGTGGGAGCTGAAGACTAAAAAAGCACATGTGCAACGTGGTCGAACGAAAAATAAATAATAGCAGCTACATTCTATTGCCCAATAGGGTTACAGCAATTACTTATCAGGTCGGATGGGGGTTGCCATATAAAAAGATTTATTGTCAATGTAAAAAAAAAAATCTCTCCAAGAGTGACCATACAGTAAATCTGATCCCAAATTTTAAATTTATTTATCCAATGCTTTCATTATTTCATAGATTTGGCACTGAGTAGTATTTTTCAACAAATAGAAATTAAAACTGAAGATTTACTTGAAATATTTTACTTTATTGTAAAGACCATGAAAACCAACAATCATGAATTCATGTTGTCATTGTTCCAGTAAGTAATGGGTCTGAATTCCAATGTGTATAAAGATCCCACTGTGTTATAGTTTAGAATGGGTGTTGGGTTCCCACTCGCAGACACTTGTGCATTTTAAGTCTATCAAGGCTCAGAATCCTCATATTTGTAAGGTCTAGAAGTCTGAAGAGTGATTAGCTAATTCAGGTATGATCTTGATCATTTGACTTTTGTCCAAGATTATGAGGTCTGTCAACATTAGTTTGACTTCAAAATGCAGCATTAATAATCAATCCGCATTATCATTAATCATTATATGCAAATCATTTAAGTTTCAATGAATATAAAATTTATACTCGCATGTTTCTATAATTTATCTTGCTGAAATAAAAATAAAATGTTTTTTCTATACTTGTTACCAAGGAAACTGTTTGGTTTTTCTTTCTCTCTTTAAATGAATGTTGAATTTAGTATATAATTTATAATTATTTACAACATATAAAAACTGCCATAAAATCTGGCTACATACTGTACTTTCAAGCTGTTTTTTTTATCTGGGTATATTCGTCATATAACGTGCACCTCCCTTTTTGCGAAAAAACCTCAAATTAATCATACAATGCTCTTATGTTTTGAAGTCATTTGTTCAAGGTATTATCCCAAGCTTTTTTAAAAGATATCATACTTCTAGCACTATAACCCTTTAAGTTCATAAGGTTTGTCATTTTTTTTTAATAAACTCTATTTCAATATACATAGAAGACTAATATTTTTTTTATGCTCATCTCTTTATTTTTAAAGCTATCATTGTTATATCTAGTGTATAATGTGCCCCCGTAAATTTTGATGTTAAAATTATGTGTTATATGCCATATTTTACTTTATAAAAGGCAGTAAAAAATTATATTAAAGTATTATTTTGAATTCGCGATTTAAAATTAGGTAGAAATTGGGTAGTTACTGATAGGATTAGTAATGAATAATTATTCCATATCATTTCCAAATATATTTTCAATTAGTCATCTAATATTTTAATTTTTTTTAAACATCTTTAGATCCAGATGAATATACCACTCTTGGATATAAATTTTTCCAGTATTTGGTGAATGATAAAATTCTTCCCTTCTCTTTGTGCAGTAACAAAATGATCGAAGTAAGTATTTCAGTATTCTCACTGTTTTTTATGCTATAGATTTATTATTTAAATGTTTTATTTGTTGGAATTCCATGAAGAAACTTATAGAAATACTTGGAATGAATAATTCTTTGCATAGATATTTAAACTAGAAATGTAAACAGTTTACATTGTAAGTTCTAGGACTATAAAAGTACTTTAATATTTTGCTAATGTTAAACAACATTGCTACAGTTTTCATGAATATATTTCTGGAAAAAGTTATAAAACTTTTCTTTTACTAGAGTTTATTTCAAAAATCGGGTAATTTTATGTGAATGATCAACAGAAATAACTTTTTGTAGTATTTTTAAAAGTTGGGATGATGTAACAAAAAAGAGTGAGGTGTATTTATCTTATGAAGAACAACTCTTATTAACTCTATTTTTTTCCCCCAAACTGCATATATATACATACTTTTTGTATTTCAATATTTTATCTCGTGTATCAGAAATTGAAAATTCAGTCTAATATTTATGTAAATTTCTTATTTAGGAAGTATGACAATTTTTTATTTCATCTTTCATTTGAAAGCTTCTTTTCTTTCCTAGTGGTTAAATGCTACAATTTCATATAAATTATGCATTGAATATTACATAAGGGATTGAAAACTTTTATATTTTTATACAACTAGAGTATGTGTTTCTAACTTCATATAACTTATTTAAAATCTAATTCAACTTGCATGGTTTAAATTAAATTTTTACAATTCTCAATAAAGTTTTAACATCAAGCATTTCAAGTTTGCAATCTGCATGCATCTTTTAATAAATATTTTTGTGACCCTGCTCATTATTATGTATGATAAAAATTCAGATAATATTAGTACATTTAATTCAAATTTAGTGGCTAAATCTCAGTGAAAAGTAAATTTTACAAATATTCGCATAAAATATACTGAAAAATTTTATTTGAGGTAATTTCCATGTTTTGGGAAACTATTCTTCAATGTTATTTGCTATTCACACTTGTGAATGGAAAAATTTTCTTGTCAAATCCATGATTCTTAACATTTACATAGGTTTAGTTTTAATAATCCATGTGCATAAAATTTTTTCTTTTGATTAGAAAAGATAGCAGTTCATCTATTATTACAAAAGCATTAATTTTTCCAGGATTTTTAATAAATTTATGTATTATTAAAAAATATAACATTTATGTGTGTGTATATATATCATAATGTTAACTTAAAAATGTTCTTATGGTTTATTTTGGTCTTCGAGTTTAACATGTTTTTAATGCATATGAAATAAAAAATGATCATAATTTTGATCCCTCTTAAAAAATGATAACTTAAAAATTAATCTCTTTAAAAAATAAAAAAAGATGAAATTCTAAGACATAGTTTAGAATGTATATAATCTTCAAAAGCTGTTTGGCATTGAAAGTTAGTGTTTATGTAGGAGAGAATTCTCCAATAGCTGTTTGTTATTTTCTGTGTCTGGAAAACTTCCATTTTAATTCTGAAATATTCTTATTAGCATTTTTTTCTTATGTACAAATATTTTAAATTAATAGTATGAAACAAATCATTTTTTTCTTCCAGAAATTAAATGAATATTCAAGTATTTCTGAAAAGGTGGAATCATTGATGAGAAATATAATGCAGGTGTCAATTAGCAATGATAATACTTTATCAGAAGATTTAAATCCTTTAAAGTGAGCAAAGTTGATTCTTATAAATTAAAGGTGTAATTTTTTAAAAGGATAAACATTTATAATATTAAACCATTTATCTTCCTTGTAAATTCTCTTTTTTAATAAAGATAAGGTATCTCCATATATAGGTATCATTGATGTGATGTTTTTCAATTATTATGCAGTTTTTAAAAAATTAATTTTAATATCTTTATTTTAATACTTCTGCAACTTTTATTAATGAATGAGTTAATTGTTCTCAGACATTGTCTTTTGGAGAATGTGTCTTATTTATTGGTAATAATTGAATTACAGGTCATAAGCAATATGCTGCTCTTTTATTTATAATACACAATTTGCTGAAAATTCAAAACTTTGAAATATTCTAGAAATGATTTGTTTACAAATGAGTTTAATGTAAGGATGTTTGTGAAATTGAAAATTATTTAAACAAATCTAATCTGTCAATTCTGACAGAATATCAAGTGGATATTAAGATACAGTAAAATATGAGATTTTAAAAGCCATTTATCAAAAATTATACTTTTAATGGCCTAAAATTAGAAACATTGTATTTTTTGTTATAAAAATTAAATAGAATCCATTTTATGTATTGTAAAGAACTTTTTTTTACTTGTATTTATTATTGTGTCTTAACAGATTCTGTGTGGAAATTCTAAATGAAAATCGTATGTCGAAGTTCTTGATGACATTTTATATAAATCTTCACACATATCCATTGGAGAGGGTAGTTCCTGAAATCAAGCATTTGAACTACAATGATATTACGTGAGTATTGCTTTAATGTTTGAAATCTGCTTAATATTGTGGTGATTTCTATTTCTAGTAATATTTTTCAAAAGTCAGGTCTATAACTTTGAAAAATAAGAACAAAATGTATTTACTGTTGTCTTTTCACAATGAGGTCCAAGTCAAAGGATAACATTTTAGAGATGGTTGTGTCCTGTATGCATCCAACCCAAATGTCACTGGTAGCCAGGTGATACTCCGATGAATCGTGGTTCATACTGTTCGACTGGATGGGTGTGTCATATTTGCATTCTCGAATGTACATATTTAGTTGGTATTATTGAAGTGAAACTTCTTTAGGTGTGAGAGTGAATGGGAAATTTGCCCAGTTTTGCGTAACAGGGAAAAGGTGAAATGGAAGTAATGATTCCCCCCCCCCCCAATTGTTGCCATAGTGAGGAAATAGTGAGCGGGAGACACCACATGATTAGCGTCATATCCATGAAAAAGTTGGACGATAACTAAGGGGGAATTGCATGGAGTAGGGCATTTTGCTACTTCGGTCGAAAGGTGCTTTGGTATTGGAATGTATTGAAGACATTAAGTGGATATCCTTGCTACTCATAACAAACTCGTGTTGCGTAGTTTTGTAGTAAAATAAATGAGCCCAAAATATTACCATTATGTGGCTCTTCCCATTAGGGGATTGTCTGGGGCATTGTGTATATGTCACTAACGTTCACACCAGAATCACTACGGATAGCATCTTGAAAGCAAACACACTGAATTCTGTGAATGATGCATAAAGTTTATATTATTCATTTTTATTTCCATTGAATTAAAATTAATTGTAGGCTGAATGCCTAGAATAAACGCAAAAAGAAGAAAAGAATTTCGTGAAGGGGGAAAAAAAGGGAATGTTGCAGCAAGTCCAGTCGAAAGTCTATATATCACCAATTAGTCCTGTCGCAACTGTTATCATCTTCATCCATAAAGTTGCTTCATCCATGCTGTTCACACCAGAGGCTGCTGCAATCATTGGATCCAATGATGATTAAAAGTCGATTATATTAACTGTTTATTAAAATAAGAAATGAACAATGTAAAATATAAGTATTCCCCTGCAATATAGTTAAATAAAAAATATATTTATTTTAATTAACTATTATCAATAATTGTCCCCTCACCGCTCTACTTCTTAATACAATATCAGAGGAATAATTTGTTACTCTCAATTTCACACCCTACTCTGAACATTCGGTTGTTAAACAACTTTTTTGTGGACTCAAAATATTTTTTATATATAGAACCAAATGTGTGGGGGGAAAGGAGAGTAGATGCAATTTTCTTCAAACAATTAAATCTCTACGGAAATGACATCAAATTATCAAAAATAGGTTTCGATTTATCATTAGAGTTGCTCTTCATATTTTTTTGTAATTCCATAAATGTTGCTTTCTATAATTCTGAAGATGTTAGTCCAATAAGCTCCATTTCAAAATTGTCAATTTCCATCCACTCAAACATTGAAAAATTTGGAGATTAGGGTAAAGTGCCACTGCAAATTGTACCATGTGCTATAGGTTGCCGATGCCTGCTCTAGATACTGTAAATATTGGGAATTTCTCACTTTCTCCTATGAATCTATAAGAAATTTCCCCTTGTCCCATTAATTGAAGGATCAACATACATGTGTAGTTTTACTCTTTTCTAACTTTGATTGGCTAGTCATTTTTGTTACAGTAGAAATATTGTCTAGATTTATATTACATTGTTTATATAGAGAGAATAAGTGATAGTAATTTTCAGAGTTTTATTGTGACTTTCAGGAAGGAAGTGGAAGCTGCAGTAAAAGATGTTGAACCTGGAGAAGGTTATATTTGGAATGTAGTGGAATTGGTCACAGATTTTAATTAGATTTTATCATTTTCTCATCATTAATAATGGAATCTAATATGTATTTTAAGATTATAAGATTTTTAATTATATACTTATTTATTGTGTTTATTTCAAAGTTAATCATATGTGTGGCTATATGAATTTCATATTTTTCTTTTTATGTAAAATAAAGCATTGTAATTTTTTCTTGTTGTCTTTGTATATGTAAAACATTTATATTCATTAATAAATTTAAGAGAATTATTCTATTTCCTTTTTACAAACTGAATTTTAAAAAAATTAATAATAATTTATCAAGTATGGTTTAAAGTGAAAAAATTTAATTTTTGTATACATATATTTGTAGGCTGTTATTTTTCTATAATTTATTACTGTATTTAGCATGATTTTGTTTCTTCTTTTTCTGCAATAATATTTCATAAAAATCTACTGCATATAAACCAAAAATTCAGATATGTGGGATATCTTACTTTGGATGAGTGAAATTCTTGAGTAATATACCATAAAATCCAGCAAATAATGTGCACCTATTCTTCCGAGTTGTAATTTTTAGGTATATTTGCCGTATAACTCACCCCCCCCCTTTTTATGAAGATACCCAAAATGTAGAGTCTAATGATGTTATGTTTTGAAGTCATTTATTCGAGGTATTATCTCAGACATTAGGAAGAACAATACATTTCTAGAAGTTTCTTTAATATAAACAGTATTTCGATAATATGTAGAAGTCTTAATTTTTTTAATGCTCATTTTCTCTTTATTTTTTGAGTTTTCATTTTTATACCTGGAGTATAACACACACCCATAACTTTTGATCTTCCCATAACAGATTTGTACACTGAGTGGCCAAATTATTATGACCACCCCTTCAATACAATATGGGTCCACCTTTTGCCCTGCATGGATTCTTCTTGGTATGAGCTCTACAAGTTGTTGGTAAGTGGTCTGAGACCCTATCTGATGCAATGCCTTCAGATTGGAGGGTACTGGATCTAATTTCCAGATGCCCTGTTCGATCTCATCCCCTAGATCAGTGATTCCCAAAGTGGTCTATATAGACCCCCAAGGGGTCCACGACAGCTGTTCTCATTAAACCAGATCCTGTTTTAATTTTTAAAGAAAATTTAATCTAATGGGAATCAGATTTTACCTATTTAACACATTTATTTAATTTAATGAGGATAATTTGCAGTTATGTGACATCATAAATTTTATAAAAAAATAGAACCATCACTTCAGCATTTCTTGCCAGAATTAAGCTAAAGGAGTATAATATTGGATGTAGCAAATTTTCCTAGTTTCTCAATTGCTGCCAGGAAAATGTCGTTTTAACCTAGATTCAACATTTTAATTCCCTTTATTCAGATTTTAAAACTAGGCTGGAGAATGCATTTACTTGGTATTTACCACAAAAGGCAATGAATTCCTATGGTCCCATTGAAAAAAAATGTCATATTACAAGAACTGATCAAAATAAGAAGTAATGGAGATCTTCAAGTAAAGTTTAGAAACGGATGTCGGCAATTTTGGCTTTAAAGAGACATACCTGTAATTTATCTCGAATTATAGAGTATTGGGGAAAGTTTTTAATTGCTTTTCCTAGTGAGAAGGAGTTTCAGCACGGTTGTCTGCTGGACACTACTAACTGAGGAAATTTAGGATTAAGCCTGACAAGATTGATGACAAAAGTTGAAACACCAAATTTATCTCTATGAGCATTTGTTTTTTAATCAGTTATTTTCTGCATCACTTAAATTTTAAATTAATTAACATGCGTTTCTCAAGTTACCAAACTTGACTACAGTTAGAAATTTAAATCTTTTAAAGTAAGTAGCTCTGCACCAGCTGCCATAAACACATTTAAGTTAATAAATTAGCAAAAAGTCAATATTACGTAAGCAGGGGTCTACGAGACAAAAAAGTTTGGGAACCTCTGCCCTAGATTCTGAATTGTATTGAGTTATGGTGATTGTGCAGGCCAGCTAAGCAAGGTAATGTTTCCGTTATGCTCTTTGAATTACCTGGGGACAGTGCCAGCTGTATTAGATGGAACTGTTCTGCTGAATGTATCAATCTCTGGCAGGATGCTTTATTAATATAAAAGGATGTACTTGATCTGTGATAAGTACTTTTTGGTATTTAGATGTTCTTCCACACAAATCAAAGGACCCATCAATGCCAAGGAAACATCCCTAAACTATACTGTCTCTACTAGCTTGAAGAATTGTGGCAATGCGGATGGGGTTCATTCTTTCATTCTGTTTTTTCCATATTTGCACCCTGCCATCTACATAGTGTGGCTGAAAACATAATTAATCAAACTACATGACCCTTTTCCAATCATCTACAGTTCAATCCTTGAGCTCCGTTGTGAACTGGAGACATCTGTTCTTGTTTAAGGCAAACAGTAATGGCTTTAGAACAGGTTGTCAGCTACTATGGAATATATTGCCATATAAAGGAAGAATTGCTATAATTCACCATAGCTCGGTCGTTAGAGCACTGGACTGGAGGTTCGTTGATCACTAGTTTGAATCTCTCCCAGTGCGTTTTCATCCAAAGACTGCAGTTTTAATTTGAAAATATTATTTATTATTTCTCTGGATTCTGGTTTATTCTAGAACTTACTTTAATATTCGAGTCAGATGTTTCTCGTATGTATGTAAATTGAATGCAGCAGGCACACGTATGCCCAGTTATTTCTCAAATATTCTTCTAGGTATATAAAAGTTGAGTCCCTCCAGTTGAAGGGGAATTCTCTGTTTTGTTCTTATAAATACGTGTTAAGCCTAACCTTGTAGCTATTTCAATCTTCGTGACAATATGGTGTGATGTGCAATGTACAGTTTGTTCAGAGGCGATTGCAGTTGCTCCTTAAGATTCTCCACAATTTGAAGTACGGTTTCTCTTCTGTTGGACTGGACAACTTTTATAATTCTTCTTTTCAAGGAAATTTTCAGTATGTGATGATATCGAGATCCAATTTTCTACATTGGAATCCACTCCCTGTAACTGCTGCTCTTGAACACTTCACAAGTACAACCGTTTTGCTGATACTGGTTCCAACACTTCAAGCCCCTTCAATGATCCTGCTTTCAAACACTGTTAAATTATGTTTTCCCCCCATTTCTTCTCAAGCAACACAGTGCACTTGATGCTTCACTGTTCCTGCCTTCCCTATTAATAGCTACCTAGAGCAGTGATGGTGAACCTATGATCTGTGGCTGACGCACGCAAGCTTTTTAAACGCAAAGTTTTTCACGACGCAAAGTTGGATCACGCAATTTATTACTTTTTTAAGAAAAAGTTGTTGAGTCTTTACTAGATTTATATCACACTTCCCATTAGGTGAAATCAGTAAAATCTTAACTAAGGTACGAAAAAAGAATTTCAATACCTTAAAAAAAATGAAATTTGATCGAAAGAGCGAAGACTATATTTCTATTTCGAGTATGCTGTGGAACCTTAAAAGCTTGGAGAAGTTAAATGATTTCTGATTGTGTGGACTTAAATATTTTGTTCCTATTTAATTAGATAAAGTTAACAGCATATACAGCCTTCAATAGCTCAATTTTTTTTATATAAAAATATTTGATGAAATATATATACTACTGAAATACATAAAAAAAAACATTTTTTTTTCCATTTAAATTTCTCTGAAAATAACCAAAAACAAGTTCAAACTCACTAAGACTGTAGGATAGCGAATCGATTATATAATTAAAGCCTTTCTGAATAAAAACAGTAGAGAGAGAATCTGACGTTTTTATTATATTAATAAGGAGTGGATGGAGACACACACAGCGCTTTTGCACCTTGATAGTTTTTTTTAATACAATACTAGCGTCATCTGTTATATAATATCTAAACGAAAATAATTGAATAGTCCTATACTGTTTTTGTATTGCTGTATTAGTCGAATGATTTTTGCTGAAGCTCTTATCGCATTTTATTTACATTTTGGATAATTTTGTCTTTTGATTTCTTGTTATTTTTTACTTTATTTTATTAATTGTTTTATTATCTTGTTATTTTAATTAGTTAATTTGTTTTTTAATTTTCTGTAATCAACTTTTTTATACTTACTGTTTTCAAAAATGGAGACTGAAATGAATGTACATACCAGAGACTTAATCTTCTCTCTTTGTGATCTAGTCTTCACTCGCTTTTTCTGTTTGAAAAGACATTTAAAAAATGTTCAAAATTAAATGGAGGGATTTTGAAGGAATTCAGTACTTTCAGTAGTATATATTGTTGCATTTTAAAATTTAGTTTATAAAAAGAGAGAGAAAGTTAAGATATTGAGAAAGTTATTCTTAAAAGGTACTTTTAAAAAACTACTTGATAAGTTGACATATTAATTAATTCTTTTGAAAAAATAATAGAATTTAAATCTAGTTGAATTAATTTACATGTTATATAAAAATTTAGTTTATTTTTCTAATATTTTATGCTTAAATTTTTTTAACGCAAAGCAAAAGTGTAGATATTTTAATGAAAGTTTCAAAATCCAATATATTTGGCTTTTTCAGTCATATTCATTTTTTATACAATAAATAATTAAACATTTAGATTATTTTTCTAATATTTTATTCTTAAATTTTTTTTCACGCAAAGCGAAAGTGTAAATATTTTAATGAAAGTTACAAAATCCAATATATTTGGCTTTTTCTGTCATATTTATTTTTTATACAATAAATTATTTTTCATTTTCTAAATTAATTGCAGTTTAAACTGAGGTTTGAAAAATAATCATGAGATATATTCACAAAAATAAATAATATGCTATACACAACATATAAAGGACGGCACAACATAGACTAATTTACACAAGACTACTTAAGACATACAACTAGGGATTGTAATATTGGGCCTAACTCTACTAAAAATAAACTAACAATTTCTTTTAGTTCTTAAAAACAAAATATCACATAAGATTACCATGTGAGCTCGCCAACTAAATAGTTCAAAAACCAAGGGAACAACAAGCAAATACCTATTTTGGTTGCACACACACAATACTTTTCCATAATCGGTAACCTTTATAATTCAATCAAATCCCCCACTCATTCAATTATTCCTCAAGAAATTGCAACAAAGATCAATTTATTTCTCATCAAAAAGTTGGTATCGTTACAAAACAATGAAAATTTTAAGCAGAAAATATTATCTCACGTATTTTTAATGAAATGAAATATACACACAGAAATCAACGCACACATTCACACACCCTGCTCTTTTCATGACTATTAATTCACCATTAAAGTTACATTTTCTTGCACTGCCATTTTAACAACCAATCTAGAACTTAATAACTGGAAAAATAACTAACTTCAAAGCGTCATTAATAATTGGCATATTTTTAACATAATACACTGTAAATTCGTAAGCATATTCATTCATTAAATGCTCTTCCTTCCAGAAATGGTAAGGTCCATTTCCCGCTAAATGAACATTAGATTTGACGGGTGCCAGCAATAATTGCTTATACCCAGTATCCCTGAAGATAGGGTGAAAAAGAAAAACCATTAGAAGAGAAACGCCTCCCACAGGGAGGCAAACTGAGAGGGGTAAAGCCGTCCGGAATAACCCTTTCGGGTCAAAAAGTTGAGGAAGAAGCATCGGTGAGGCGAAAAAAACGCCGATCTCGCCTGCGCCGCAGGGAGAGGAATGAATGATGTCAGCATTTCAACTGACCCAGTTTTAAAGAGAGTAGTGGAAGCGTGTGTTGTAATTCAATGTGTAACTTAAGTGTTTTTGTAGAGTTACAGCGGTTTTAAGGGGAGTTCCCACTTAGACGATTTATATGCAAAATTTACTTTAGTATGTGGATACGTGAACAATGTTTGTGCTTTAATAATTGGGTTATCGTGATTTTCAATACTTTTAAAGACATTCCTAGACAATTTAGTGATGTAATTATCTATCGGCTCCATGTGTAAGTCGTTGTGAATGACTCTATTCCTAACGTACCAAGGTGCGTTAGTAATGATTCGAGGAATTTTATTTTGTATGATTTGAATCCCGCAAAATAAATAAATGAAGCTATCCTTATATAGGTCCTCTGCTTGCAAAACATTAAAAAATATATTGATATTCTTCCCAAAAGAGCTGCTGATTAAAAATAGTTTCTTCTTTAACATATTACACTATTAAAGGATTCAAGATAAAAATCAAGCTAAAAAATTTTTATAATTAATCCAATAACTTGAACACATAATTTATGGAAGCTATACTATCAAGTTAATGAGCCCAGAAATCTCTACATACACAATTCCAAAGAAAATATTCAATTTAACCCAACATTACACGAAGAAATGAAATCTGAAAGATTAGGATCAAAAAACTATTTATACGCTGCTTATAAAAATCCAATAAAAATTTCAATTCTGATGTAAGCAATATATACACAAATAACAATGAACAAATTTACGGATTTAAAAATGAGCTAGGAACTTTTTCATGATGTGAAGTTGGACGCAGTTCAGTAGTCATGTAAAGCTAAATCCTTGAGAATAAATACCATGCAAGTTAAAAGCTAAGTTTACAAGAGTTACTAGCAAATTGTACTAATGAAATATGTAACAGGAACAGTATGGACATGCACCACTGCAAAAAAGAACAACCTAGATCAAATCCCATCAAATAGTTCTTGGAAAGATATCCCCTTAATCTCTGAATGAAGTCTAAGAAATAATAACGCTTTTATAAAAGATTGCAGAGATTCTCTTTTTTCACGAATGTTCCCAAATCTCATAAATTATCAGGGAAACTCATTCATGGAAAATAAAAATCAAAGCATTTCCATTTCAAGAGGTAAATGTACACAAAAATAACAGTTTAGTCTTAATATCAGATTCACACATTAATGCTTAACATTTTTTTCAAAAAACGGTCTGGATTCAAAATCGTACAAAAAAATAAATTTCGGTAACTTAAAAATTGCTAATAAAATCCTGAAACTATCTCGAATTCATCCTAATTTGGAAAAAGTTTAGTTATGAAGACAAAACAAGCTAGAACACGCAAGACAGGCGAAACAAGATACACTACAAGCATGGATAAAACACACAAGAAAAGGCTTGCAAGCCAAGAAAAGACAGAGCAGACAAGACACATGGACAAGAAAAACAAACAATACACTTCAGAAATATTGACAAGAAACAGGAGACACTAAAAACAAGAGAAGTCAAACAAGACAAGAAACACTCCAAAAAGATAAAACACACAAGAAAAAAAAAGGGCAAACCAAGAACAGACAAAAAGCACAAGAGAAGACATGCAAGACAAGGCAATGAAGTTAAAAAACATTTACAAGGCATTTAAGACCAGATACTAAAGACAAGAAAAGTCAGACACGACAACACACTACAAAAAGAAAGACAAAACACTTAAGACACATAGACAAGACAATCAGGCTCAGAATCATAAGTCAAACTGAAAATCACAAACTATGCCCTGACATTTTGATATGAAATAGAATGTTGTGTAAGGAAAAGATTACTTTTTTAATTTAAGTATATTGAGGAATATTTATATTTTACGTTTATTTCCTATTTTGATAAATATGTTTAAGATATACATAATGCATAACATATGTACAATTTTAACTTTTTTTTATTTAAGTTGATGGAACAGTTATATTTTATGTTAACTAATATCTTTTAAGGGAGCATAACTAATGAATATTAAAACTTTAAATCTAAATTCTTGACCTTTATTCCCTTATTTTGCATACAACGCTACGAAAATCGAATAGTTTGAAACATTTTTTTCTGTGTGGCACTCTGAATCCTATTGGTAGATTGGTTTGGCACGTCACAGCTATAATGTGGAGGCCCCTAATCTAATAAATCTTTCTAAAGAGAGAGGAATATCTAAAGATCTGGAGGAATAGTTTTTCTGACAGCTAAAATAATTATTAGATAATAAGCGACACACAGATCTTGGAATTGTGATCACATTTTCGATGAAATAGAAACTTTAATCCTGGTAATTATGCTAGCATCTTAAAAAATAAACAATTTAGCTTGAACAGCTTGTGACGCACACATGCATACCGTCAAGTTTCACACTTTCGTTCAACATTTAAAATTTTCGTATTTCGTTCCATTTTGATCAAATTAAAACTCCTAAGCAATGACAGCTACAGTGAGAAATCAACACCAAAGAAATGAGTCGCTGCATTCATTTCATATCTACCGCTTATGCCGTGTTTAAAAACAAAATGCAGGTTTAAAGGATTTCATTTAAATTAAAATAATTAGACACACATTCAGTAAATTTGTTATATAAATTTAAATAGGATTTAAAAGACGGATTTCCCTAAAAAAAACTATGTTTTGTTCTAAATATTTTATATATGTAATGTTTAACTATTACATAAAACATCTTCATAATAACATCAAATATATACAAAAAAACATCTTATGTTTGTGATCAATTACACTATGTGTATCAAAAGTTACTTTCGAGGGATGATCACTTCCAAGATGGCCTCGGTAGCCAACTGGTCAATGTCACAGTAACGCGGCTGGGGATGGCTAGTCACGGGTTTGAGTCCTGCACTGAAGACAGCTGTGTAGAGAGACAGATACGTGACCTCTGTCATGGTGTGGACTTAAGAGTAGCTTCGAGTGCAACTTTCATAAAAAAAGAAAAACCAGATCAGATTATTTAATTATGCAAAATATTCTATTTTGAATTTTTTATGGACTTTTTCATCAATTGATGCTCATTATTAATTTCAAAGATAAAAAAATTAATTACTTAAACTGATTACGAAACGAAGATAATGTTAATAATTTTCTTAAATTCCCTTGGTCTATGTCAAGTAATACCTAAATCCATGACTTTCAAACACCTGCAACAGAAAATACTTCAATTTGAAATGACCATTCTAAATAAAATGGTATTATAAAGCCTTATATTGTTATATAATTTTAATGAATTAAACCACTTGGTGTCATTTGTGTTCAAATGCATAAGAAAAACATTTTAAGCAGTCCATATTTTTTCAGTTAAGTCTAACAAGAAATATATATAAAATAATATAAATTTTAAGTTTATAAGAGTAAAGTAGTAACAATTTACCAGGAGATAAAAAATTATTAGAAAAGAAAAAAAAAGGTTACTGAGTAAAGCTACATGTTTTGCAGATTAATCAAGAACATAGTATGTATATATATGTGAGGTACCTAAACTATTTACTTGGCTTACCTAAAAGTAGAGATCGTAGATTGAACTAATTTTCATACAAATTCATGTGTTGAAATTTATATAAATTAAATAATCTGCATAAATATAATGGTTTATTTCCTTTAGAGTTATTAACCGTGCATTCAAATTTCAAAAGCTGAAATGAGAATTACGAAAAATTAAAGGTTAATTTGCTTCCCTTGTGAATAAAATAAAGCGATGGTAAAATTCTTAAAAAAATTTTAACCCGTTAACCGGTCAATTTTTTTTACCCAAAATGTTTCAAAAAAGTCACATTTTTATTGTAAATATACCATAATTAAACACTGTACTTAACAGGGGGGGGGGGATAGAAGAATTACATTTTAATTTTAAATGTTTCTGTTTTTACATCATTTATTTTACAATTGCGATACTTAAAAACTCCTTAACGTTTACGCTTTGTAAGTACACTCCGCATATGAACAATTTTTCATATTAATACAGTTGAGAATAATCTAAATCAGCAAACACTTCTGAATTCGTATCCAAATTTAACTCGTCTATTAGAAAAAAAAAAGCTATCCATTATTGTTATCCATTCACAAGCAAACATAACATAGACACACATATTGTCTCAGAAATAAAATAGACCTTGAAATTTCTATATAAATACCAAAAGGCAGACATACTAGCCCAAATGAGGAACACTTCATCCAAAAGACAAACCACTTCCTGCTCAATCACTTAAAAAAACATGTTTTTCAGGAATTAGTGTAATTTTTTATTCTGACCATGCAGCAAACAACAGCCACAATCTTGGGCTAACCTTCATTATAAAAGTCAAATGCAGAGCGCCTTTTTTGTGACCGTATCTAGGTAAAGGATTTTAAAAACGTGCTAAGATGAATAGACTTTACTGGAAGGCCAGAACTTTTATGAAATCCTTTTAAAGACAACAACTCTTCTGTTAGTTTTCTTGTTGTAAAAAAATTGTAACTTTTTATTTTTATTCCCTGTTTCTCCTTGTGTGTGTGTCCTGGTTCATGTGCACAGACAAAAAGTGAGAAAAATATACACACACAAAAACAGACAAAGTAGAGATTTAAGACAGGTACACAGCAAGACACATAAAACTACAAGTTAGCAAGAAAATTATTTTCACTAAAAAGTTTAAATGTAGAAAATAAAAGCATTGTTTAGAAAATTTAAGTAGTCTCTGCCATAATAATATGATGTACCTTATGCACTGTTTCTTCAATGAAACCAACCTCACATAACATTGACTTTGCCACTCTACTTTATGGACAGACAGTGAAGACTCAGTAACAAGACACATAAGAAATGGCATAAAAGACAGGCAAGAATTATGATAAGAAATGTGAATATTATGGGAGAAATTTTTACAAGGAAAAGTTGAACATAAACAATGAATAGTAGCTAAGTCATGGTTAATCCTTTTGAATGTATTAATATCAAATACAAGCTAAATATATTAATGGGAAAGAAAAACATTCCTGATACGATATGAAAAGCAAACACTTTATATAACATACATGAAAAATAACCTGAAGCTAAGTAGACTAGTATGTACAATGGTTGCTCTATAATACAAGACAACACTGGGCTGATTTATGACATAAAATTTTGTTTCTCAAGATTAAATTGGAAAAGAGTTTAAAGATAGAGATCGATTGTTTCTCTAAAGCAGTTATATTTGTTCGAAACTGATTAACTATCCGGTCCCCTATCTAACAGATTTTGGGATAGAACATTTTGATCGTTAAATTGAGGTTATTCGTTACATTGGAGTCCAAATCAAATACATTTTTTCGCAAATACCTTTCGGACATTCTATAGTATGCAATTACGCAAACTATACCCCTAGTTAGAAAGTACACACTTTTTATTCAACAGCTAAAAATACTATTATTAGAAAATTATTACGCACCAGTTAGTTGGAAATTTTAAAATATTAAAAGATGTTTGGCAATCTTTTTGATTCCTAATTCAAAAGAATACTTTTTCGACTTTATTCTAAGAATAAACTACTGCGTCATTTTCATCCTGCTACATAAAGTATGTTTCAAAGTTTCTGTAGATGAGTTAGTCGCGAATAATAAATGGAATAAGTAAAAATATTTTTTAATAAATAAAGCTGTTCGTCACTGGGAAATGGAACGCGAAGCGTTCCTCCATCCCATATCTGAAAAGTATATTGTTGCCTTGTGTTGAGGGGCCTTGATTGCGAAGTAGTTTTTTGAAAGATTGTTTAAAGCAGTCAATTAAGTTGAGTCTATTGAGTCTGAGAATTGGGTGATGGAAGATCTTAATTGGTTTTGTGAGTCTTGACATCTATTGGTTGATTGTAGTCTGTGAGCAGGAACTCTACTCTAATATTTTGAAAATGAGATAAAAAATAAAGGAAATGGATGGGGTCTAGAAAAAGCTAGCCTGTATGGGAAATGCAGGTAGGAAATAAACTAATGAAAATAAAAGTTAAGGAAGAAATAAAAATTTAGCTTTGGTCACTCACCACAGGTGAGTGACTATGCTGATTGCTAGGGTGGATTATAAGAATCCAGGAGTATTCTCCTGGGTCTTTTAATATTAGGCTCTGGATAATAATTATTGAGATTTTGCATATTAATATTATTGCTATTGTGAAGGTTGTCATAAAATTTTTTTGCAAGTTTCTAGATGTAGTTTTTGAAAGGTAAAATATCTATTGCTTTATAAATGTCTTTGTTTCTCGTATAACGAGTTACTTTAGTGATATTACGAATTAATGCATTTTGAGAGCCTTCAAGTATTTTAATAGTAGAATTAGGAGCATATCCCCATACAGGACAGGCATAAGTTAAAATGGGACGAAGAACGGCAGTGTAGAGAAGTATCTTGTTATAAAGTTGCATTTCAGTATTCCGGCCAATTAAGGGGTAAATGGCTCTAAGAGCTTTCCGGAATTTATCCCGCGCATGTATAATATGTTGTTTCCAGGTAAGTTTATTATCGAGGATGAATCCAAGGTATTTAGTGTTCTGAGACCATTGTAGTTGTGTGGAATAAAAGGTAGGTGGTGTAGATGTGGTTCTTCTCCTGGTGAAGAATACTGCTACAGTTTTATCGACGTTAATTTTAATTTTCCATGTATCAAAGTATTTTTCAAGTAGATATAGGTGTTTGTTAAGTGCCAGTGTGATAGTATCGTGATTTTTGTATGTGGCAAGGATGGCAGTGTCATCTGCGTAAATGTTAGTACTGGTTTGAGGGTGAGTAGGAATATCGTTGATATAGATGTTAAAAAGAAGGGGACCCAGAAGGGACCCTTGTGGGACCCCAAATTTAATATTAAATGTACTGGATAGTGAGTCATTAACGCGAACTTGGAATGATCTATTTACTAGGTAAGAATTAATAAGGTGAATGAGAGCCGGGGGAAAATTATTAATAATGAGTTTGAATATGAGTCCACTGACCCAGACCCTGTCAAAAGCCTTTTGGATATCCAGGAAGACAGCTCCAGTGGATCTGCCTCTCTGGAACCCAGCAGTGATTTTTTCAGTTAGTCCGAGCAGTGGATGGTAAGTGGAAAGGTTTCTGGTGAAGCCATATTGGTTTGGGTTAATAAAATTATTTTCATATGTAAAAATTTTGATCCTGTTTAATATTACGTATTCAGTCGCCTTACTTAGAATGCTTAAAAGCGAAATTGGACGATAATTATCTGGGCTATGGGAATTTTTATTAGGTTTTAATATGGGGAATACAACTGCAGTTTTCCAGTTGCTTGGAAAATGCCTAAGGGTGAGAATTTTATTGATTAGATAAGTTAATATAAGAATTGCTTTAGTGGGGAAATTTTTTATCATTTTATTTGTGATATTATCCTCGCCTGGTGCTTTGTTTTTAGGTAATTTATTGATATATTCGAGGATTTCATCCGGGTTGGTAGGCGCGAGGGGAGTGGGGGGTGGGCGAGAGAAAAAGTTTTCTAAAGTGGTAGTTATGTCTTGATCGATTGGATGATTTTGATTACCAGGTCTATTATTTTCAATAAAATTATTTTTAAGTGTTGAAGCCAGAATGTTTGCCTTCTGGTCGTCACTGTTTGCAACTCCAGAAGGACTTGAGAGCGAAGGGATGGTAGAACGTTTTTTCCTAAAAAAATTTTGACACTGCCAGATACTATTATCGCGAGTGTTGAGTGAATCTAGTTTATTATTCCAGGATTGTTGTGTGAATGTTTTTAAGCTCTTCTTTGACTTGTGCCTGTAGTCTGTTGTATGTACTCTTGTGAGCTGGATTTAGTGTGCTATTAAATAGTTTTTTGGCTCTGTTTTTGTTACTGATGAGTTCTCTGATGTACTTTGGAGTGTAGGTATGCTTGGAGCTTCTGATTGGTTGGGAGGCGTGTTGGTAGGCGGAGCGTACAGAGGCGGTCAGTAGATCGATTTTCTTTTCTAATATATTTGGATTGATGATGCCTTTAAAATCTTGTGTATTAATGTACTTATTGAGGTTATTTTTGAAATTAGACCAACAGGTGGTAACTGCCCTAGCGTTGTCTTTGTGTATAGGTGTTAGTATAATGAAATTTAAGAATACCGGGTTATGGTCTGAAGAAAGCTCTGCTAACGAATTAATAGTGAAGGGGAAATGAAAATTATTAATAAGAGCGAAATCGAGTGTGTTAGCAGAGTTGTAGCCGAATCTTGTAGGCTCGTTTGGGTATGCTATAGTAAGATCGAGGAGTTCAGAGAAGTTCTTAAGTTGGGAACCTCGAATAGAGTTATTTGGGCAATTCCACATATTGTGTGTGGCGTTAAAATCGCCAAAGATCACACAATTACTGTTGGTCTGAAGTAGGTGTTCTAAATCCAGAGTGAAGAGCCTTTCATCTGATCTAGGTGGGATGTATATTGAAATTATAGAAATTGGATTCAAGTTAAGTGGGGTGATGATGACTACAGTCGCTTCTATGGGTGGCTTCTCGCGTGGGTGTGGGTATGTTGTAATGTGAAATATTTTTCTTAATTAAAATTAATGTGCCGCCTCTTGTACGTCTGTCATCTATAAAATCATTTCTGTAGCAGGCGTAGTTAGGAACATTAATAGTGTGTGTCGGTCTCAGATGTGTCTCTTGCAAAAGTATGATATCGGGGGAGTACTTCTCTACGAAAATTTTTAATTCAGAAATTTTATTAAGAATGCCGTTCGCGTTCCAAGAGCATAAATTCAAGCCAATCATATTGCGACTATTCATTATCATTACTGTTGAGGATTGCCTCAAGTAGGGCGTAGAGCTCCTTTTTATTATTTGTTTTTTTAGGTTGGGGTGGGGGGACATTAAAGTTAAATGCAGCAATTTGCTGGGTAAGGATAGCTAGGGTTTGCATAGTTTGTTGTAGTGTTTGTACTATTGCGTATTGCGGGGAGTTTTCCATGAGATTTGGATTTAATGTGGGTTGGGCGACTTTAACGCTTCGATTGGCTTGGATAATGCGGGAAGTAGCAGGAATACCAGCTTGTTGTGGCGCCATCTGTTGTGGTATTTTGGTAGTAGTAGTATTATTGTTGTTTGTGTTTAGAGCTTGGGAGAATGAGACATTTGGCCTGATGATACTGTCGACTACATTTGAGTAATTGTTTTTAATATTTTTGCCTTTACGAGGCTTAGGGAATTTGGGGCATTTCGCGTAGTTTGCCATATGTCCGTAGGTTTGACAATTAATACAAAAGGTATTTTCAACCCTTTGTATAGAACAATCTTAAGTTTGATGCGATAAAAATATTTTTTAGACTTGATTCATCTCTTTAAAATGATTTAAAAAAAATAATAACAGAAGAAAACTATTCTCGATCGTAAACTTTTTATTCGTGTTCTTTCATCATTCGTGTTCTTACATCGGCCGCAATATTGACAACTCTCTTGTTGCCAGATCACAAAAACTAAATTTACAAAAACAAAGATACTATATAAATAGAAATGCAACATTACTCCTTCCCCAGTAACATAGTTACCATACAATATGCAATAAAAGTTATGGCAAACAATGCAGAGCATTAAAAATGTCGCAGTTTTGATACTAGTTTTAGTTATAAATTTCTACATCAGAATCATTAATGGCTTCGACAAGTCAACAATGCATGTTCCTATCTGAGCTACAGTCGACAATCAAGAGCTGCACAAATAGGCAGTTCGTCATCAAATGCAACATTTGCGTTACAACGTTAAATATGGAGCGGCATTAAATATTAAGTCTGATAGATAAAAGGAACAAACAAGGCCGGACGTGTAATGTGCAATTTCGTTGGCAGCACTTATTCCTACTTTTTACAGCCTTGGAATTCAAGTTTCACTGTTTTGGAGTTCCTATATTTGGCTCTCTATGAATTATTGGCTACTTTCAACATAGTTAGAAAAAAAAGTGCAATGTATTGTATTTTTTGGATATGCTGTGTTGAGTGCGTGTTTCAGTATGTGTGCATCTAATAACCTATTATAAATATTGTGCGTTTATTGTTTATAACTTTACTACTGAACAATTTCAATGTTTTTTCAATTTTTGTTTGAATTTTAAGATATAAATATGTTTTCATTGTTTATTTGTTGTATACAAGTTCACACACATCAGAAATATGGTATGTTTATAAAATAAGAATTAAGATTAAATTTTTAAAAATATTAAGTGAAACTGGAAAAACAAATTTAGAACTGTAACTGTATTGTAGACTTAAAATAGAAGAGTAAAATATTTTAGTTTATTGATATATTTTTGATTATTTGCAATTTTTAGTTAATTTTTATTAATCCTTAAAACATTTGAATCATTTTTAGCAAATTTTTTCTAAACAGACACTTGAGGATTATTGTTACAAAATCCTTTTAACTTTTGCAGCTGAGATTAAATCATATTTTCATTTAGAGCAATATTCTTTTGTATATATATAGTATAATAAAATGAAAAAAAAATAATAAGACAAAATTATACTACCCACAAAGCTAAATGATAGAAAACAGATTCTAAGAAACATAACTAGAAAAATATTGATATATAATATAATAATTATATATGTATATTATTCATAAAGAAAGAAAATTGTGTTTTATATTTATCTATATCATATTGACTGTTATAAAATGGTAGGAATTAGATGCATTGCCTTTTAAATACTGTTTAGAATTAAAATTATTTTCAGCTTATGCTAAACAAAAATTGACTTGAATTCCATATAATTTTTCAGTTAAAAAACAGTCCAAAATTATGTTTATATTGTAATTTAGCTAATATATAAAGGGTATAAATTATTTTTCAGTTCTGTTCTTACTTAACTGAAAATTCATTATAACCATTGTTCACAATAAGATTCACATTTCAGCTATGCTTAAAACGTGTGATTAAACTTAAAATTCTGTAGTATAAAACTGAAAAAATTTTAAAAAAATTATTAAAAAGCATAGTATTATAATCATTTCAATCATCAGTAGTATTGATGTACTTTTTAAAAAAAAAAATTTTAAAGTAAATTTCATGAAACAGTATTATTATTTATTTTTTTTAGCTATATTGAGTAGAGATAATTTTAAAATAAGTTTTCAGTTCAAAATTAATTATTACTGGCAGGAAAATAATGATAAATTTTCAAAATACCTTAATGTATATTTTGCTTGGAACACATATTCCAGTAAAAGCAAGGTTTTGATATAGGTTTTGAAAAAAAAAAAAAATTTCTTACAGAATTCTTTTTTTTAAAAAATAAGATTTCTAATAATAAGAATATATTATTATTATTACATGACAGTGGCTGTTTTCTTTCATTGAATTATAGTTTCTTGAAATAAAAATTTGAAATTGATGTATTGAGATATACAAATTAAATATTTGTTTTAAAAAATGAGATTGATTTTTCCTGAAAATTTTACTTTAATGAAGAAAAATGTATAAGTTTTTCTTCCTCCTTTTTTTTTTTTTAATTTAGGGGTTGTTAAAAAGAAGGATTAATAAATTTTTCTTTCTCGTGTTTAATTCCTTTAATAATTTCCTTTGAACTTGATTGTACATTATCCCAAATTTCCCGTTACTGTTCCGAATGTTCAGTGCTTGCTTCAATTTTTCACTACTCGGTTTTAGTCCCAAATTTATGGCATATATTTTTTTAATTATCAATGCTACACTGTCCAGAAATGCATTCACTTAGTCCAATAGGATGTGCCAATTTCAGAGGTAGATGGAAATATAACTGCATATTTTAATAAGAACCTGAAGTTATAATTGTTCAAATTTTTAAAACTGTCAGAGTTCCCCATTTTTTCTTCCTGGCACTAAGGCTGCAACTTAGCCAGTATTTAGCACCATGAACAATTCAGCAGCTTTTGTAACAAAACTGCCCTGACTTAAATAAGATCATAATAGAAAAAGATGCTCTGAAAAATATTCATACTTTTTATATTATGAAGGTACTTCAAAATAATTTAGAAGGGTTGCAGATTTATTATTTTTTTTAAAAATGAATACTGAATTTTAATTTGTTCTTTATATAAGTATTAAAAACATATCGTTATTAAAAAATAAAACAAAAATTGTTTATTTTGGTATAAATATTTCTTGACCAACATACTACCTCACCACAGTATAACTATAATAAAATAATTTATTTGTAAAAAAAATCTATATATATATTACACACACATTTTGAACTTCAAAATCTTTGTCATCTTAATATATTGAAGCAGCTATTCATTTTGAAATGGCATTTTTGATAGGAAGGAATAATATTTGCTAACTATATATTCCTCTTAACTATTTTTATGTCAATATATATATAATTTAGTGAGGAAGTATTTGATGTTATAATTTACTGTTGTGTGTGTGTTAAGTAATTTTTTAAAAAATTGTTTCATATGTATAAAATTTCTATCAATATATGTATAAAATCTCAATAACTTGACATGCTATCTTTGTATACTTTTTATGTGGAGGATTTAATCAAATAACATTTCATTCTCCTAAATTCCACACCACCACACATTCACAACAGGAAGCTGTGATTTTTAGAATTTCAGTGTTGACTGAAATGTTATACTTCTTTGTGTATTCAGTTTCTTTTATTTTATTTAAACAAATATGTGAATGCAGTTTTTAAATTTCTTTTTTAAAACACTACTGTCTTTCCAACTCTAACTCAGGGATTATATTTCTGAAATTTTAAAAGCATTTTAATAAATTGGGTACAATTCAGGATTAATTAGAATTTTAAAACTTATTGCTGAAGTTATTTTAAAGTTCAGATTTTAGATAATTTCCACAGCCATATACTATTTCAAATTTAATGTATTATTGAACATTCTGTGCCTGGACAAATTATGCTCACAAAAGGGAAAATCACTTCCTTAGTTTACTAGAAGAAAGTGGCAAAATCATTGCTGTGTGTAACTCAGTAACTTTAAATTAAGGACATGAAAACTGAAAATGGATGATATTGGATTACTCCAATAATTCTCAGTCCTTTCTATTAAAAAAAAATTAATCAAAATAATGGTTGAATGTAAATTTAATTTGTCGTTCTTTTTTTTTTCTCTTTCACTATTTACATTTATTTCAAAGTGAATGCTTTTTCATACTTTTGATTTTTCTATCATGTCTCTATTAAAATTAACTTTTCTGATATTTTATTTGGAGGATTGCTATGAAAGAGACGAAAGTGTGGTTCTACAATATGATAATTGGATCCTCCTAGACCAGGAAAAGGGAAGGAATCTAAGGACCACTCCTTTGAAACTTCTCACTCATCTCATGCTTCACATGGGGGGAGGGGGACGACACCGACACTCGAACACAAACGCGCCTTAATTAGCTTGTTAAAAAAACGTGGGAACCATTCTTCTCATTTCTTTTCCCCTGATTTATTCTTTTTGGCTAGATATTTTTAACTCCATATCTTGATTAGAACGAATATTTTAATTATATTACAACGCAAAATATATTCTTAATGTAAACGGATTAATAATTTTTTTTTTGAATTTTTGTAAAGTATTAATAACATAAAAATAGACATTTGAATCAATACTGAAAAATAATTGCTATTATGCATCTCTCTATGCTGTACATCAAATATTATCATTATTACACTTTTATTAAGTTTTTCCGCGCAATTTATTTGTGAGAAATTTAATGAAAATATTATTGTATGAAAAATATAAGAAATTATATCGAAGTCATGCTTCTATTAGAAGTCTATTTTTATAACTATTCGACGGTGTGTGAAAAAACTTCATGTAAGATTATAGCGAGATAAAAGGTCAAAAAGCAAAATGACAGAAGTAGTACATATATATATTTTACATTTAAAAAATATGAATTTTTTCGTTTACTTTTTTGCTGGTTCTTTTTTAAGTTGCTTTCTTAAAAAATGAATGTTTTAAAATCATTAATTAAACTCATTGTTTTTAAAATTTTTACTTCCCCTTCCCCCCAAAAAATATAAATTTTTTTAAAAACTCGTAAGGCGGGAAAGTACTTTTATACATTGTAAAAATCAATTTTTGAAAAATATTTTTAAAAATTATTACAGAAGGCTAGAAACGTTTTAAAGCAAACGTAATCAATATCCAACAGTAATTACGCTCTCTGCAATAAAAAATATAGATGTGAACAGAAACTAATAATATAAAAAAAGTTAACAAATAGATTTTTCGTTAATTTCTGATTGAATTTCGTTGGCTGGTCTCTCTTTTGTTTTGTTAATATCGCACCTCGAAACAACGTGAGGGGTATAGAGGTGACGAACTTCGTAATTTTAAATCATGATGAATTCAGGAGGATGACACCTGATTTGACATTTTACTCTCCAGACTGTTCAGATTGGAAATACACTATTAATATTTTTTATTTAATATAGAGTTATATAACAGGGGCGTAGCTAGGTAACCAAACGCCTTGGTGCAACAACAACAAACAAAAAAACACCGAGGGTCCTATTTTGATTGGACTTTATCAAGTAAAAATATATTAGTAATTTAAATATACAAAGCTATTTTAACATCAGCCCTTTATCATGATCTGCAGAATATAGGAAGTTGTCGTGTTAGCCTAGTGGACAAGGTAACAGACTAGTGGCTGGTATGTCATGAGTTCGAGCCCAGTACCACTGAAGACCCGCCGTGTAGGGGCTCAATGCACGTCAAATCTGTTGAGAGCTCAAAAATCCTCCCGTTGGTGTGGTAGTTAGGAGAGGTGATGCCAGCTTTGGCGTCGTCCTCGTCACTTGACCATGGTTCAAAATTACGACGTTCGTCTCCAAAAGCCCTCGTCTGAACAGTGCGACGTTAATATTCACTCACGCAGAACAGAGGAAAGTAAAGCCACATACAACTTACAGGTATGTGTATGAGTTTTCCTGAGTAAACTTTAGTGAGATTACCCAGGTTCGATTTAACACGGGATAGACCAGGAAACGATACAAAAAATAAGCATGAAAATGATACAATATTATAATTATTTTTAAAAAACACCCTGCAAAAGTGGGAGTGGGACAAAATTACATAAATCTATTTATTACAGATACGAGTTGTGGCGAAATACTCGAAGAGGAAAATAGCTTATTATGAATAATACTGTTATTAAAAAAAATTACCAAGAAGAAATAGCTTCCTGTGTAAGTTTAAGACGCATTTTTCATGGAACCCGAAGCTTATTTTCAAGTAACACTTGGAAAAATGAAAAAAATTGAAAAATAACATAAATTTTCAATAAGTAAATTCGCAACATCATATACACAAAGGAAAGGAAAGAGAGGCCCCTAACCACTCCCAAGGTGTTCTCTCTCAAAATTGGGGTGGAACCGAGCCAAATCGTACAGTCACCTACATGGTACTCAAAGCTACGGCTAACGACAGGCGTACAGTCTAGCCCAATGCCATGATGAATATCGTGGGCCTCGATCTGACTACGTCAGACAGGTGGCATTAGTAACAATAACAAGGAAAGGAAGGATTTTCTCTCTGAATTGTTTAAATTTGTTTTTAATTTTAAGAAATACTTAAATAGCAGATAAATTTAAAATTTTAGGTTTTTTTTCAGAATACACAAGCATTCTTCCGTTTTCAATTTTATAAAAGAATGTAGAACTATAATGTACATCCTTCAAAAGTTATCTAGTGAAAAAGGAAGAAAGCCAATCAGTTTTTATTCTTTTTGTGTCCATACTTTTTGCTATTGAAAAAAATTGAATAATTCCATAACAAAATTTTCTTTGATGCTTTAAAGTTTGTACTTAACAGAAAAAAAAAGTGAAAAATAAAACTTCATATGCATTTTCAAAAATTAGCTTCAAAAATTTCCCCTTCATTTTGTTACAAGTAATCGTGAATCGCAATACAATCAACATCATATGTACCAAATATTCACATGCACACAGAAATTTGTAAAATCAAGAAGCTCCAAACAGTGTTATGCATGACAAATATTTATATCTTATTTTCGAAACATGTAATTAAAAGATTTTAAAAGTACAAATTTTATGTTTATTTAGAAATTAAAGATGCAAAATCTTACATAAAAGTTCTTAAAAATCAATTCTGAAGCACGCATAAAATACTTTGCAATAGTAAAATTCAAACATTTTAATTAATAAAACTGAACCGTAAAAAATATGTTATACAAAATTTATAAACAGATTTCTGTTAAATTATATCTAGCAAAAAGTTTAAGTGAACATTTCGTATATAAATATAGATGCGATTTTTTTAAGATGAGCACTATAATTTTTTCCCTTAGAATACATACGAAAACTTAGGACTTCTCAGATTTTATAAATTTGGTTGTAATGGGCTTACAAAGGAAGGGCGGTCATCTATAAAGTTTTTTAAGTACCACCAATTGTCTCACGGAAAATATTAGGGACCCTCTATAAAGTCTGGTTTTGAGCCCCAAGCCGGATCTTACAAAGGATTACTTATTCGACATCAGTCAGTCCATATGGGGCCCCTTGAATCCTGGGCCTCCCTGCGGAGGTATACTTTAAGCCACTGTGAGTACTACTAACATTTTTAAAAAAATATATATAAAATATATTTTTACGGATTTAAGTATTAAATAAATGGAATTAACTGATTAAATTTGATGTTTTGTGAAAAGTAGTGAAAAATAAATTAGCAGCTCGCATCAATAGGATGACGTTTACTGTAACGACCATTAATTAAAAAAATTGAAGTTAATTTATTATTTTCAAGTCAAAATGTTAACATTCGTCAAAAACGTTTATATTCTGGATAATCTGTGCATGTTTTCACTAAATATTTCAACGTGGTTGACAATATCATATGGAATGCATACATTTATTCTTATTAATGTAAATGAAAATGACTTTCGTATTATATGCTGCATAAATTTGTAAGTCAGAAAATTTTAGTTTATTACAGTAAAGTATTTATACTATTTAAGGGATTTTCTCAAAATTTTCTTCCTTGAATTACTGATTTCAATACACATAACATATTCATTAAAGGTAATATTAGTACTATAAATAAATGGTTTGGAATCACAAACAACTGAAAATTTTAATTTGGATAGGCGACGCAGTACCTCGAATTTCTGAAATGCTAGTGACAAATATATTTTACATATCTCGTTTCTCCCATCCATAATGCACGCCGTCTAAGGATTGCAAGGATCAATTTCGTTTAATATGAAATACTACAATATTCAAAACAAAAGGGTCGTGAATGAAATCAAGATTCGAAACCACCAGCACATTTGAAAACCCTTTTTAGCCTGACCATAACCCAAATATAAATTCTAATGCAAACAAATGAATATAAAAGTACAATAAAACTTTCTAAACCTGATGAATTTTATTGAAACAGGTATGAAAGGAAATAACTGGGAGTTTGAAATTCATATAGATGAAATCATTTTAATACAATTTATGGTGTTTTCCAATCGAAAAACCTTTTATAATACTGAATATGTATGAATCATTTCTATTAAATTTTTAAAACTTTATATATTAGAAAATTACATTGACAGATTCAGTAATATCCGCAAATAATTTTAAATACTGAGACTTCGACATTTATATAAGTGGCATTATGATCTGATTCAATACAAAGACAGAGCGGATTAAAGTTAAGTTGGAGACCCTGGTAAAGGTTTGAGGCCCATGAATTCAAAGGTAATAAACTAAAATAGTGAAAAGAGTTCATTAAACTTAAATCTCGTAATAAGGCCATAGCTATAAAACTCAACTCAAGATAAACCTTAACTTTAAAAATTCGTCGCTTGGAATTTCGGATAATATGTCAACTGTGCATGTGATGACCGTCGTGCTTATATAGGCCTAGATTTATTTTTGGCCGTAAAGTCCATGCACATTTATTTTGTTTGAAGTTTGTACAGATATTTGACAACGTATGCTACGCACTGTTTACTTTTATGCGTCATAGTTGGGGCCTACATTTGTGCAGAGGCTCAGGTCTACTTTTGCGAAAGGGCCCAGGGCCCCAAGAAGTCTAAAGACATCCCTGCTTACTGTACTAAATATAAAGATGTATAAATGTGCTGTGTGTGAAGCCTTCTGTGCGTATAAATTGTACAAATCTTGTGGTAAGAATTGCTCAAGTTTAGAGCCCCTGGCGCCATCCAGCCCCTTAATCCACTTCTGCAAAAGTCTTAATTTATCAGACTCTAACTAGGTCTGGGCCTATAGTATTTGTATCTCGTGAAGAAAGATTACCAAAGAAATTCAAAATTGAAAGATTTGCTAGATTTCTAAGCAAAACGATGTTTGATATCAGTGGCGTAATGTACGCTCCCGCAACGTGTGTGTGTGTGGGGGGGGGGAGCCAGTGTGTTATGGTTTTGCAATTCTTTGTAAGATATGGCTTGGGGCCCAAAATCTGATTTTGCATGGAGGCCTAATATTCTACGTAACGCATTGTTAACTAGTAAATTTTTTTCATCAGATTATTTTCCCAAAACTCAATAAAAGTTTTGTTTTTCAAAAAATTTAAAATTTTGCAATAAATTTCATTAAGTTCTTATGAATGTTTTTGTTTCATTGATTTTTATTAGATACATGAATATTTAGATCTATATAAATAAAATGTACTCTAATAAACTTAATTTTTGTGAAATATGTTTGTTTTTTTACTATATCCTTTAACACGAAAAAATATTTCATTTCCAAAATAATCAGTTTCGTGTAAAAACAATTTTCACCGTATTCGGAAATATACGTATTTTTTTTAAAAAAAAAAAAGATTAAAAAACAAAAATATTAACAGCTAAACTAGTTTCATGAAAATTTTTATGTTATTGTATATGTTTGATTTTCCTGTGCACACACAATTGTCTGTACTTCATAATATTTAGTATTTTGGATAGCTAACCCTTCTAGCAAAGTAGACATGTTTTTTAGAACTTATAAATAATATTGTGCGTATCTCATTACTTGGTACCATCCGAAACATTTTTCAAATGATTTACTACTTGCTAGCGTTTCAAAATTTGAACATACGTTATATAATTTTTTATATATTAATAAGAAAAGTTTTTCTTAGGATTATAAAAAGATATTGATGTATTATATGAAATGCAATTTTGCTGTATTTTTACCACTTGTAAAAATGATCTAACTGTATTTAACAATTGTTAATATTCTTACACATGGAATTTTATTGCAAAGCTTTATAAAATATTTCGCTTATTCAATTTTATGTGAACGCAGGAAAAAACATGAAAAATACTTTTTGAACTTTACATAGAAATTTCTTCACTAAATTCCGACGTTTTTCTTTATAATTGCATAGTTAATTTCAGCTTATATTTGATTCAAATTATTTTATGATAGATCTATTTTTAATGCGTATTTACATTCTTATAAAAACTTTGCTTCGTTTATGTATCTGATTTTCCCCTTATGATGTGTAGGAAATTTTTTTATCTTTAATCATTTCAACTGTTTTACAGATAAATCAATTGAGGAAGAAAATATTGCTGTTCTCAGTATAACTATAGATCTATGTCACGCGGTAGTGTTTCAGACCACACCTCTCTAAGCCCCGATACTGTTGAACCACTTTGACCAGATGCCTCCAATAAATGTCAAAAGTAAATCATTCCCTTTTCCGAGAAGAAGGCAATCAGACTTTCTGTCTCCGCTTTTATCTTTGGAATCTCGCACCCCTAAATTAGGGTTCGGCAGTACATAATTGCTTATTTCACAGCCAAATCTTGAAAAGCGGTTTACTTCAAGGTTTAGGTGATTTAAACATCCCTAATAGAATTATTAGCCATTTTAACTCATTTGGAATTATCCAATTAATATTATACGCATATTGTTGCAATGAACATAAAATCATTTCGCTAAAACAATGTCCCCCTCCCTTCTTTTTAAACCTAGAAACGATTTATAAAGGTCTATATTTTGTTTTTATAAATGTTAAGCTTAGGGTGCATAGTGATATCAGTAAGGAAGTTTTTAATTTGTTTTTTTAGCCCAAACCTTATCAGGTATATATATATATGCTGACAATGTTTTAAATTGATCGATTGGGTCATGGAGCAACACAGGTTTCTAATTTTACTAATTTCATGGTATTCAATTGTTATTTTATGCATTTTTTATACTAAGCAAATTTTTTCAACATTTCTTTATTTTATTGCTGATCAATAAACTGAATCCAATAGTTAAATATTTTAAAAAAACCCGAAATTTCGGAGATATTTATCGGATAAATTTTAATAAATAAGGTGTTGTTTGAATTCTTTTTTATAATCATCAGACAAATCTTTGAAAAACATGCCCTGCCTTTCCAAAATTTTTATTAAATCCGTCAGAATTTATTAAAAAATGTACAGCTCTTTCTAATATGAGATTGTTGTGATCGTTCCTGAGTTTCTCTCAATTTACTATCAAGCAAATTTTTTCTTGTTACACACATCCGAGCCTGTTTTGTATTTCATTTTACATATGTTTCATTACTGAAATTAATAAATGCATTTCTTTCATTCATCTCACAATAATTGAAATATATCATTAGAATACTAAAGTATATTATTGCGAATCTTTTATTTTGCAGCAATATCTTCTTTAATTTCAAATAAAGCCCTCCCAAGATTAATAGTTCTACGGAATTTCATCCTCTTAGTAAAATAAAATATTAGTATAATAATATAAAATTATTTTAATGCATTTTTTTAAAAATCAGAACGATGTGATTGTCAAAAAGATCACCAAAGAAAAATAGAAGTCTTTATGCAAGTTTGAATAAGAGTAATAGTAGCAATTGAGACAGAGACATTAACAAACTTTTTTACGAAGTCTAATAAAAAGCTATCTTTCTATTTTAATGCGACTGATTTAATCTATCGATGTAAGATCGCTATTTGTTATGTGAAGCCTCAATTCATCAATTAGCTGCAGGTTTTATATATTTCTGAAAGTCTTCAAAAGTTAGCACATCCGGAAAATTATTTTTTAAATAGTAATACAAAAGTATAAATCGCGAAAATATTGAAGTATTAATAGTATTTAAAAAAATTAATATTTGTTAAGCTGAGTATCAAGCATTATAAAAATAACTAGCAAAACCAAGAACTAAGTTATATTTTTGTCTGAAAACCCTCTTAGGATTCTAGTATAATTTATGTGGTTGAAGGAAACGATTTTGATGAACTTAGCTACAACAGAATAATTTATAATGGAAAGTAGCAAAGAAATAATTGACTTGCATAATATTTCTAGGATTTCAAAACTAAATGAATTCTTTATACCTTTTTTTTAAAAAAAGAAATACAGTTTCCCAATTTTCTTTACAAAACATGTACTGTTAAACGTTTTTTTCTTAAATGTATTTATGTTGCATGTAAATGTTAAAATTTTAATATAAATAACTATGCAACTAATGATTGTTTACTTATGGAACTTGTAAAAATTATGAAAAATCAACTATACAAGGTTTTTTGATTTAAGAAAAATTTATTACTTGTACCGCTTTGACATAAGACTGAATGCACCACCTTTTAAGCTACTTTACTGCACAAACCATTGTATTTTTCAAATGGTTTTGAATTATACCTACTGTATTAAAAAGTGTTGTGTAACTAATATTGTTGACAGTCTTAAAAAAAGTAGACAATTGATTGCTTTTAAAACTAAATAAAATATTAACTTATATTGCATTTCCCATCATATAAATATTTCTTACTAATTAATTACACTATTCAATCTTTAATGCTTTAGAAAGTCTTTCTCAACTGTGATGCAATTATAATGTATATGTCACCACAGCTGAAAATCCCATCTAGCACTCTTTAAGATCAAAAAGTCATTCAAGACTCTCAGTGATGTAAGAATATTTACTTCATTCATCTCTGGTTGATACACAGAACACATATAAAGGAACCTGAAAAACTTTAACTATTTAAAGTATTTATAAAACAAATAGTATATCAAAAACTGGTCCATTACTGGACAAAAAATAAAAATAAATCCTTATTAGTACATCTATACCATAAAAAAGGCAATCACATTATATCATTACTTTCACTACCAATTTCCTCATCGCCCATGAAATATAACATATGGATGAAATACCTGTTTCTAAATAGGCAAGGCAAATTTTCAAGGTCTATTCCTGTATAACAAATAGCACAAATATTATCGAAATGATGAATCAGTTATTATAAAGAATTGTTTACACATAAGTTAAAACATGTTACTTACTTTAGTATATACTTTTGCTTGTATTGATAGCAAGCATTAACATCACCTGATTCTATATATTTTATATTTAAACACTTACCTGCAAAAAGTATACATGTATTTTCTAAATTTATATGTTCCAAAAGTATAAATCAATTTTTTTGCCTAAAACTTTATTAAGAATGAATGATATAAAAAAATTACCATATTCCCATCACTTTCCAAAATTTGTGTGGTAACATTAAACTGCAATGGAATCTCTATCCTGCATGATTTTAAAATTATATGCTTCTAATATACTGTCATAAAGCCATTTGTGACAAAAATTTGGTTATTTTTGATAATTACTTACCTCCTCATCTGATATAAAAATATACAACTTTACCCCATAAAAACATAGCTAAATGTCTTGGAAAACATAAAACAACACTACAAGCATATATCAGGTGTTAAAGATACAGTTAAGTTTTTTTGCAAATAGTTTTTGAATTGAGTAATGCTGACTAGACTGAGCTTGAATGTTTTCTTTCTTGACAACTAAAAAAAGAACATCCCAGAGTTTTTCTTTTTATTTTTAAATCCCTAATAGTTGGCTTAAATATTTACTGCTAGTTTAAATGCTGATTGGGAGGTAGGTACATGAGGATCAGGTAAATAGTTCTTTAGTAATTACTTTTTACCTTTCTTTTACTGAATTGCATGTTGAGACAATTGTTCCTGAACTATTTTACCTTGCAAAAAACAATTCAATACTACAAATAGAAGTTCAGTTTCCTGGTTTTTCTTATGTCATTACATATTTCTTTGATGGAAGACCCCACGCCACACTTTCTATCTGAGATATGGAAAGAAGTATATTCAACATTTTCAACAACATGGAATCTCTCAAACAATTTAAGAATGAACTTTAATATGTTTACATGGTGCATGATTATCTGAGCATTCACATGTATACCAAGCTGAACATGATAATTTTACACACCTGTAATGGCATTGATCACACACACAACCTCTTTCTGAAATGCTTCCATAATCTTTTTAACTACATAAAATACATCTCCATTAGTCTGCAATTTTACAAACCAAGAATTTGTTGCCTGGTCATAAATATCTTTCAGGAATTTTTAATTCATTTTGAAATGGAAATAGGTTGTGAGGATATAAACTGAGGATATAAACTGGATCATTTAAAATTCTATAATGTGCTAAATATGTGTCATGCTGTATTTTCCACAAACTATCTGCTTGAGAGTTAAATTTTCATTTTAAAATAATTGGACATTCATGTACTGGGAAAAGATTAACAATATATATTTTTATCAGTATTGGCATGCAGAAGTAGATGACGTGACTTATACTATTAGTAGGCTGAATTACAATAATTATCATCAAAATATTTATTGAAAGCAAACTTTTTATCAGTCGATGCAATTTTAAAATTTTCCATTATTTGTTTACATCTTATTGAACTTATTCCTTCCAAAAGAGCTACTAGAGAAATTTCCCTTCGCATTTCAAAATTGGAAAACAAGATCATTTAACCATTTCTTCCAAGTGCATTGAAGGTGCCAATTGCAAAGCCAAACACTATTCCGAAATATGTTTTAAAAGCATGTGAAACTGTTTGGTCATCATTGGCCGTAATGCAATTGGAACATTTGCTCAATACATTTGCGCCAAATTGGATGGGTGGGCGATACTAAAGCTGTGTTCCATGCAATTAATTTTTAACTGGGCACCCTTTCTCCCTGAATGTTGAAACACAATACGTATTTCCTGTATTTAATTTATTAATAATAACATGAGCAACAGAGTAAAGCATTCCTTATTAGTCAAGTACAATTAAACTTCTATTAACCGAATACATATTCTAATACTGAAGATTTTTCAATACCCATTTCAAGATTAGCTTTAATGAACTCTATACAAGTTTTATAAACCAGTTGAAATGCTTGATTATGCTTTGAAAAATATATTATACTGATCCCTTAATAGTCTTTATAAAGAGTGATTCTACCAAGATATTCCATTAATAATTGGAATACAGAATCTTTTTGATATTTCTATACAACTAGTTTTTCTTTTATATGTCTAGGAAGCTTCACATGTTAGCAAATGTGTTAAATATCTAAATCTACAATTTCACTCATGATATGGAAAAGGTTAAGGGAAAGTTAAATCTCAACATATTGTGTAAATCTTTACATGTGATTCGTATAAAAATTTTTGCAATAGATAATACATTCCAATAATGATTTTTTTCTTACTTTAATTAAATAAATGTATTTTCTTATTAAGAATAGCATTATTACCTTTGGTTGGATCCTAGCAGGGCACCCTTCTTTTACAAGAACACCTCCAGAAAATTTGTATTTTCTATTATTATTCTCACAATCATTTAAAAATTTAGCCAAACAATTTACCTCATATATTTACGCTAATCTTTCATAACAATCAATAGAACTTTCGATTTAACGACAAGAAAAAGTTTTACACTCACGAGATCCGCCAAGTGGGCAATCACCCAGCAGGAACTAAAAAAATAATGAATCTACTACAATAGTAAATACCTGGAAATTTTAAAACGTATTATTAAAACATTATAAATAATCAAAGCATAAAATTTTTACATTCACGTGATTGGAGAATCGAGCTTTTACACGGCAGAAGCTAGAAAGTCGATGAACGGAAAATGTTAATTACATCAAATCAAAGCACAAAATAAAATAAAAATACAATATAAAAAGAGTAAAATAATAATAATTCAAAATTATGAATCAAAGTTTTTAGTTGTTCACATAAGTTAGAAATTCCATAAATCAGCAAATGTGTTAAAATGATGGAAAACTTAACAAGAAATTGATACAATATAAAAACTGCAAAAAAATGTAACAATCAAACATTATAATTTAAAGTTATAAAATACCTAATCAATAAATCTCCCCGCTAGAATTTTATATACGAACCTTTCAGCACGAGCGCTATAGCAATAATGATTTTAGTAGGTTCAATTAAGCCAACGATGAACTTGGCGATTTTCAAAAAGAGGCCAAAAATATCAAAGTAACCCATCCTTATTTGTAGATTATAGGAATAGGTGCTGCCAACGAAATTGTGCATTACACGTCCGGCCTTGTTTGTTCCTTTTATCTGTCACTATCTTAAATATTAAACGCATTGAGGAGTGGAAGAAAGCAATTCCTTGTCCTATTCAAAAATCACAAGATAAGTTGCAATTATAACTCTTCTGCACCTGTTAAGTCTGATAATGGTCTTCGCCTTTTCAAGTCGAAATTTGCTGCTCACAAGAAAAGTCTTTTTCTGTTCCGGACAAAAAAATATATGTCATTTTGAAAAAAATTCAATATTTTCTAATACAAATTCATAAAAAATATTTCTAGCTCTTGAAATAATTCATGCATTTGGTGTTTATCATTCGTTAAATAGGCGATTTTTGCCTTCATTTTAATCGGAAAAAGAAAAAAGATCGTAAAATTGCGAAGTTCGTTAAATAGGGGTTCGCTAAATTGGAGTTCGACTGTACACAACACATTAGTTGATAGAATCAATCATCAACCTACTTAAAAACTATAATACAAAGAGTTAAATGGTTAAACATGTTATTTCATTTAAAGAAATGAATTTTTGAAGCATAGTATAAATTATTTAGGGAGGATGAGTCAACGTTCAATCAAAACTCTAAACAGAAAGGAAATGAGAAAAACAAACTTTTGGACCTAAAAGATATAAAACCCGCTAATGTGAAGAATACCTAGTAAATCTACGGAAAACTTGATTAAGCGCTTAAACGTGTCGTGATATATAACCTCCCCTAAGATTATCATCTCCCCGTCTACAGTTACTTGTTTCTCGACTTCAAGAGACATCATTAAAAATCACTATATTTATTGATACCTCTTAATTAAGGCAAGTTACACACACACGATTCAAATTTAAGAACAATAAAGCACAGTGGAGTATGAGAGGGGTTACTATTAGCGGAACTACGGAATCGGAACTGAATCCACGAAAGATCAGCACGTACAATTACAGCTAATGGTGCTCAAAAGATGGAGATGAAATGATAACATCGTCCATATAGCAGCATGTAAAACACCCGAAAACTGGTTTAAGGATTATTTCAATCGCCCTTTGAAAATTTGGAGCTGCCCCCGAAAGGGCAAATGGCATGCGAGTAAATGCAAAAGTACCATTTTTTTGTAACAAATGCCGTCTTATGAACATCTTTGGGGTCTACTGCCATTTGAAAGTATCCGCTACGTATATCAAGTGATGACATAATTTCAGTGTGTGGAATATTAGTGATCAAATAATCAATTAGCGGTAGTGGATATTGTGGATACCTCGTTATCGCATTTAATTTCCTATAATCTATTGCGAACCTATAAGCTTCTGGGTCGTCTAATGGCAACCCGTTATTCTTCCGTCATAAAACAACTGGAGACGCGTAAGGCGATGTTGTTGGAATTATAGTTCCATAGTCCAACATCTTCTGAACGAGGTAGTTAATGATACCCTGTTTGACCCTGTCATAGCGATAAGGTCTCGAAGAAACAGGATGATTATCACCCATATCAATTTCATGACAAAACACATGCGTCAGACCTGGCTTATCTGAAAACAAGCCTTGAAATTCCTTAAACAAAATCTGCAACTTCTGTTTTTGTCCTACACTTAACTTCGTCTTCGATAAATCTATCCGTACCGGTTCAACCGAAATTGCCACTTTCTCAATCTGCGAGTCCGGAATTATTAACGATTTCGTAGAAAAATCAAAACCTATCTTTGCATGCGACATAAAATCAATGCTTAAGATGCATGGATATTGCATCTCAGCAATCACATGAAAATTCCACAACTTCGAAAATTCCCTTATCTTAATCCGTAATTCAACGGTACCCAAATTTGTGCACTGCGACCCTTGTGCCGTAACTACTTTCGCTAACGATTTCTTAATAGGACGAAAAGAAAAATATGATCGGTACGTCTCCTTTGAAATAAATGACTTCTCCGCACCTGTATCCCAGAGAGCTTTTACAAACGTGTCATGTAAAATAATCGGCACATATGGAAGATCAACTGTTGATAACCGTAATGAATTAAGTTTAATCCGATTAGGAGGATTTGACTCAACAAGCGATCGCTTACCTCCTGCAACACCGATCGTTTAGAAGTTTAAATTGGCATTTCCTTGCCTTCCGCTGGTGCAATCACCACGCCTCCAATTCCACGTTGCTGAATCATCAATAGGAGCCTTGCTAACCACCATTCTTCGGTTCTGATAACCGTATGTTCTATGATTTGGTTGGTTGTTGCGGTTTCTTCCTTCGAATTCCTGATTTCGATAATCACGACGAGAAAAATTATTCGCACCTCTGCTTATTCTTCTCTGATCATTTTGTCTATTTCCGACCCCTGTATCTCTCCAATTTCCATTATTCCGTCTTTTCGCAGGATTCCTACTCATATCCCATCCTCGTCTAACAAAATTATTACTCGAACCCTGGGTTTCTTTGCAGTTATGACTAACAACTGTACCTTCATCAAGGGGTTTCGAACCTCTAAATAGTCCATAATATGGGGTTCGAGTCGCATTACTATGTGATCGACCAACTTTGCATCATCATAATTCAAACCTAAAGTCTTACGGATCTTTAATAATTTATATATAAAATCCGATAGGGTTTGATCTTTCTGCTGCTTGGATGAAAAAAATTGAGCCTCTAATTCCGACTTATTCCGTACCACTGGAAAACTATCTGACAACTTCTTTTTAAGCGAAGCGAAGGCAGTCGCTTCTTCGTTTACACACGCAAATCCTATGACCTCAAACCAGTCTAATGCTCTCCCAATTAAATGACCCTTTAAATACGCACACGCCAGATTCGCCGGTATTTCATAATAAGCTATATTATCATCAATATTATCAACGAAATCCGATACATTCTCTCGACCTGAAAATAATAATTCCGGCAGAACTCTAAAACCAGCACTCGCTCTTAAATCCGGTATTTCAGTTGGGCTCCAGTGTCGTGAATTATACCCTCCTCTAAGATTGTTGTCTCCCCGTCTACCATTAAATCTTTCTGGACGTGTAGACGGATTAGAGTAATCAAGAGACCTAGTTACAAATCACTATATTTATTGATGCTTATTAATCACAGGAGGATGTAATATCACAATTCAAATTTAAGAAAAATAAAACACAGTGGAGTATGAGAAGGAGTTACTACTAGCGGAACTACGGAATCGCGACTGAATCCACGAAAGATCAAACACGTACAGCTGAAACACTTACACGTAGTCACAATATTCTAAAGCACTAACCTTATCCTTTTAACGTCGGCTGTTCCGTCGTGGTGATGAATTTCTTACTGGCAGGATAGGCTAATAGATAAGGATCCTCACTCGGTCCTACGGAATCTTTTCTATTATCAATCTACTACTCTCCGGCGTAGCTCGTCACGTAACTGCTAACCAATACTGTCAACCACTGCGTGTTGATCTACCGATGTTTTAATTCATTTGACTTCACTCTCCTAACTCTTCACTTTACTTTTTTTGTTAACTCGCTAAACCCGAACTTATATAGGATATCCCATTTGCATAAATCACGCTTTGGCTCCCAGTGGAGATTGGTTGAAATAAATAAAACTTTTTAAAGAAATACTGAGGAGGTTAGTGGAAACTGTATAGATCCGTCACAACTATCTTCATCCAATACTGATTTATAATGAGCTGTTTCAGTTTGAAATATCACTCTTTCTAAATGCCTTCATATACATAAAAGAAAATGCATCCATGTGAAACAGTTGTATTGACAAATCGATGAAAAATATACATGAATATTTTTTGTAATATGTTTAAATTTCAAAACACATCTAAAAAAGTAAAGAAACACTTAATGATAAAATGTAAACACTGCTGTAATGAAGCAGCAAAGGCACAGTTAACAGGATATGAAGTTTTGGAGCCAGTTCTTTTTGGAAACTAACAGAGGGGAATGCATTTCAAAATCATTTGTTTGAAAAGGGGGGGGGCACTTTGTGTATGATTGTAAAATTATCATACTTCAATGAAATCAGCAAAGTATCCTCTATTTTTTTTAGGACCGAAATCAGAATATGCAAAAATTTAAGCAGAAGTTCCCTTAAAATTATTTTTTTATGCTTGAAGTTTGTCGATATATATAATTAAAACACATTTATAAAATATATCTGTAAAATGTTTATGAGTCCCAAAAGTCTATATATGTAGAAAAAGATGTTTCATCAACTCATACACTGAACAGCTAAATTTAAAAATGCATTTTCATAGTTACACGCAGAAGAATGATTCGAGAATAATTATTTTTTTAATGGTAAAATAGTAAGAACCATGCTGATATTTATGAGATTTACTTAATACATAGTTTCAACTTATTCAAAATCATAATACTTATATTTTTCATCATTAAATATACTATTGAAGGGGATAGCGAACCACCTGCAGATCCCCAGATTGAAGCTTTAGTACTACATTTAGAGCTGAAAAACGAAGATTCAACACCAAGCATTGAAGGAAGACCTCGTTGCCCAGCTGATTTTGACAAATGAAATGTTGTCAAATTATTTCTCTAATTAATTAATTTTTTGTATTTTTATAAAAATCACAATTTTTGTAAATTAAAATAAATCACCACAAATTTTTGCAATAAAAGTTATAATATAAATATAGAATATATGATTTTGAAAAAAAAATACTTGAGGATCATCTTTCAATGTAGCCTATAATTTCTCCTGCAACTCATTTTTAGCTACTTCCATCTTTATTCAATCTCCATATATTTTATGAATTGCTGATGCTCAACTTCTATGCAAGCAGCAGTGGAGGAGGCACGTTTTCTGAGCATTTTCAAGGTGTCTTTGAGAGTTCTGGCTGTCTTTGGAGTTCCCTTTATATTGACTTCATCTGTTAAATGATTTTCGTTATTCCTGCATTTTATAATCTGTTAAATAAAAAATAACATGTCTAATAGGAATACAAACCAATTCTTAAATCAGAAAAAAATATTAATATATACTTGGTTAAGTAAAAGAATTCCTTTTGTTTCAGATAAGTAATACTAATTTTGTGTCTTGATTCAATAAATTAAAAGTTTATTATTTAAACGACTTAATAACAGCAGTTTGTTTTGTACTAAGCAACTTGATGGATTTAAAAGTAAATGATTACTTGGATTATGGGGAAAGCAAAAATGATTTAAATTTTTTAAAAACCATTTAACTTGTTTTCTTTTTTTTATGCTAAATTCATAAACTTATTTTTCACATGATAATCTGACCATGTTTGTAAGGAAAAATGAAATTTATATATGAAAATTTCCCGAGTTCAAAAATAAATTAAAAAATGAAATACAATACTAACATTAATTGACATAAAAATAACTGAACTAACTATCAATGTGAAAGCATAATTTGAACAAAATAATTACAATCTTACGACCATCTGCTTCCTCAACACGTATTTAAGCCGTCTGTTCTTTAAGTTCTTGTTCGCTGATACCTATTCCAATCAATTACCCCTCGCACTGCTTTTGCTTGGCCAGTATGATGACCTAAATTCGATTTTATGTTATGCAATTTTACATACTGAAGCCGATTGGCTGTACTTAAAAAGAGGTTAAAACAAAAAGAATAAGAAATTGCAAAACGTCTTTGAGTAGCCTTTGTATTAAAATTCCTTTGAAGCCCCTTTTTCAGTATGAGCACCATGTTAGGGGAACAGTATTAACACTTGTTGGACCCATGTAGCTTGGGGGCCCTGCATCATTGCACGGCTGATACAGCAGCTACGCCCCTGACAAAAGCAAACCGTAATAACTTCGAGTATTCTGTTAACAAATTACTCATTTAATCTGCTTAAGAAAATTATAACAAACTTAAATCTTAAAAAGCAATCAAAAACAAAAAAAAGTTCAATATTTTGATGACTCAAAATATGTATGAGAAAATCTTAATTTTGCCTTTTGTATTTCAATAATAACACCAAATGAAAGGTACTTACGTATTATCGTAACCTATTGGTGACATTGTATGAAAAGAAGCACATGATTTCCATTTCAGCGCGTACGAAACATGCGAAAATGGGATTGCCAACTTGGCGATTGTTGCGATAATACTTATCAAATGAAATTTAAAAAAAAACTGTCTAAAACAGAGAAAAAAAAACACTCTTATTAAAAAACCCGTCGATTAATTTCGCCAAATTAAAATGTCGCAGGGGGGGGGGGATAAAGTATTTTGTTAGAATATATACGGAACGGTTTCCAAACATTGAATACATATCACACCATTTGGCGACGTCTTTTGATTTAAGATAAAGGTTTAACGGGAAAAAATCGTAGATACGAAAATAAATATAAAAATTTAATTTATTAAAAATTTAGTGTTACTGGAGAGAGATAAAATAGGCAGAAAATTTCAATCGGTACGCTACTCGTTTGTGGAGGTCAAGCAGCCAGTCTTGCTAACGTCAAAACTATAAAAAAAAATTAACAACTACTTGGTAGAAAAATAAGTAGCATTAGAAGTCAAATATAATTTTCATCTTCACATAAAAAAGAGAAACAAATTTGGCTTCAATTACAGATAAAAGCACAATGTAAAATAGAAGATAAATTGTAAACATCCCACGATAATGCTATCCGATTGTTGCCAAAACTACAAAACAAAATTTGATTTGTTGAGAGAATAGTTATTTAAAAAATTATTTATTAAAAAATAATCCTAATTACGTATCAAAGAGTAAAAAAATGGATTAATATGGCAATAAATAAAAATAATCCCGAAAAAATGCATGTAAGGCACTCAGAGAGAAACGTGGCGTTATAAGACCGAAAAATCACTTAAAAATTAAATTTAAAAAAAATTTAGAGGGAATTACGAAATAATCTATACTAATATATAAAAGAAAGAGTTTGTGTGTTTCAGCTGTTCCGGCGAAATTAAGCAACCCAGAAGTATGAAAGTTGGCAGTTATGCTATTAACCTCGAAGAGCTTTTTTCGAAATTTGCTTTAGATTTTTTTTTAAATTCAATTTTTATGCGATTTTTCAGCTAAATCGAGATATGACGTCATCAGCCGTGTCAAGTCTTAACTTCGCAAAAATTAATGTTTAGAGCAGTTTTTTGGGGGGATTTTAGCACATTTTACTGTAAATATATTTATTTATGGTTGTATTTATTCATTTTTTAAACTCTTTGTGGAGGAATTACATTTGTTTTTCGAAAAAATAGTCCTAAAGAAATGTTTTTCTAAATTTCATTTTTCCGATTGGCAACACTAATTTGATAACAGTAGATTTTCGTATTTGATTCCCAAAGTATATCTTTTTCGCTACTTTGAAAAAATTGTACAATATAAATAAAACATCCTTTTTTTTAGACTAACGCCGGTATTCACCGCTAACCTGACCCAGCGATGAAACCTGGGGTTAAGTAACCGGCAGTCAAGTTAAAACTAACCCCAGATTAGAACTATTCACCACTGTTTTTCGACCTCAGGTTACTTGATTGTGGGTTTCCTAACCTGGGGTTACTGGTCGATTCTCATTGGTCGAAGTAAGCCCCGTGACTTCGGCCGATTTATCCGTGATCTGAACTAAACTTCTATCGGAGCAGTGGCATATTCTCCTTTTTCAATGTTTATTCTTCAAAATGAATACTTTCAAAGTTTATTTTACGCAATTTAGAAAGGGAACACTTGCATATGTTAAAGAAAACAAAGAAACACACATGCGGTTAGTTGTTTAAAAAAAGAAGCATATAGTGATTTCGCACGGAAATTTAATGACATTGACGGAGTGATGAATCCCCGAACGACAAAACAATTCCGTCAATGTTATGGAAATTTTAAAAAAATTGACAAAAAACGCTGTTTTTTTTTTGTTCAAGAAAGGAGAAAAACAAGGTGTGGTGAAATATCGTAAGAAATGGAATTTTAACGGACTTTGAGACAGTCCATTTCTTCACATACATTATTTCTTTTTTCTTAATATCCTCTCTCTTCTGGATAATGTAGAATACTTTGAATAACGTAGCTGCGAAATTTGGCAAATTTAAAAAAAAATTCATCATAAAAAAAAGAGTTGAAAGAAAAATCCGAACTTAAACAGCTTCAAAACTGTAAGAACTAGAAAAATCGTATACTGCGCATGCGTGGTTAAAACTAACCCGGCTGTGACCTAGGTTAGAATTTTCTAATCTGACCCGGAGTTAAGTTATTAACTTGCGATGGTGAATCGCACTTTTGGTGAAACCCAGGTTTCCTTCCTCTAACCGGTGGTCAGGTTAGTGGTGAATACGGGCGCAAATGGTCATTCTATACTGATGGAATGGGGCAATACGTACCGTTAAAGTGTACTAATATTCAGGTGATGTCATTTGGTTCTAAGTTCAACTTTGGCGCCGAAAACCTGTGTCATGATATGGATGGATATAAACCTCAGATGGATTGTAACCGCCACCTTCAGTGGGCGATACTTAAGTTTATCCACCCTATTAAATTTGTGTAACTGTGTATAATTTTTGTTTAAATTATTTCTTATTTCCTTTTGTGGTTTGTAATAATGCATGTTGATTGCGTAATGGAACAACTACCCATCTTGCAAGGCCTAAAGCTGCTATTTATATTGTTGTGACCACTTTTAAAGATATTTACTTTCCATAAACTGTTCTATTTCATTTTATGCTCCTGATTAATCTAAGCTGTACTATGATTATCAAGAAAGCTTAATTATACTCTTCAAACCTTTTTTTCTGTATCTGAAATTTTTTTGCTTCCCCATGTTGTTTATTAATCTTATGTTATTCTTAGAGTCAATAATGCAAAAACATTTGTTCATATTATGCTACAAAACAGTTGCAAGGACCTTGGGTTTGCATGCTTGCTTTTCCTTATTCTTGCTAATATGAATATTGGTGGTATTATCAATCTACGGTTGTGCTTGAGCTATAATTCATTTCATGTTCATATCACTACAACAGAAGGTAGTCGGCCCCAAAGTAAGAAAAGCTGTTCACTAAATCATCGCCTGTGATGATCAGTACTCTTGAGTGGTACGTCTTGCCTACTTCCCATCAAAATCGGACCTTTGCTTTTCGGTTTCAATTAATGTTATTTCTACTATATGCTAGGTTACTTTATATATATATTTACGTTTATTTTATTCATGTTTAAATTTTTTATGTTTAAAGATTTTCTGGCAAAATTAAGGCTTAATTTTCTTTTGTTTTCGATAACCTTTAAATTTAAACTAATGCTATATTTTCTATTTTAGTATCTCACATATGCACCTACTATTGCAAGTTGGCGATTGTTGCAATAATATGTCAGTACCTTTTCTTTTTGTTATTAGCTAGATACTGGTACTATTTTGCAACATCGATGAAACATGGAATTTGCTGATAAAGGTAAAAAGCAATAACCTTATTTAATACTTACGTATTATTGCAAAAATTGCCAACTTAATTAACTCACCAAATTGGCAATTAAATTATTGCAAATTACTGCAATTATAATTTTTCACATTTATTCCATATTTGGCTCGGGAGATGTCATGCATGTCGAAAAATTTTCCAACTCCGGTTCCAAACAAACTCAATATTCTTATGTAAAATCAGACGCTTATCACGAATACATATAGCGCTTTTCAAAATTGCAATAAGATCAAAAGGTATTGCAATTAAAATTTTCCACATTTTTTCCATATTTGGCTCGTTAGATGTCATGAGTACCAAAAAATTTCCAATTCCTATTTCAACCAATCTCAATATTCTTATGAAAAATTAGACGCTGATCACGATTATATGTAGCGCGTTTCAAAATTCCAATTAGATCAAAAGGTTTTGCAATTATAATTTTTCACATTTTTTCCATATTTGGCTCGGGAGATGTCATGAATACCGAAAAATTTCCAACTCCAATTCCAACCAAACTATATATTTTTATGTAAAATTCAAAGCTGATCACGAATACATGTAGCGCTTTTCAAAATTCCAATTGGATCAAATGTTATTGCAATAAAAAAATTTCACATTTGTCGGATATTTGGCTAAGGAGATATCATGAATACCGAAAAAATTTCCAACTCTGATTCCATCCAAACTAAATATTCTTATGTAAAATTCGACGCTGATCAAAAATACATGTAGCGCTTTTCAAAATTCCAATTAGATCAAATGTTAATGCAATGAAAATTTTTCACATTTTTTTCCATATTTGGCTCGGGAGATGTCATGCATGTCGAAAAAATTTCGAACTCTCATTCCAACCAAACTCAATAATCTGATGTAAAATCCGACGCTGATCACGAATATATGTAGCGCTTTTCAAAATTCCAATTAGATCAAAAGTTAATGTATTTATAATTTTTCATATTTTTTTCATATTTGGCTAGTTAGATGTCATGAATATTGAAAAAATTTCCAACTCTTATTCCAAACAATCTCCATATTCTTATGTAAAATTCAACGCTGATCACGAATTCATGCAGCGCTTTTCAAAATTCCAATTAGATCGAAAGTTATTGCAATTAAAATTTTCGCATGTTTTTCCATATTTGGCTCGTTAGACGTCATAAATAAGAAAAAAATTTCCAATTCTTATTATTACAATATTCTTATGTAAAATTCAACGCGGATCACGAATACATGTAGCGCTTTTCAAAATTCCAATTAGATCAAAAGTTATTATAAATAAATTTTACACATGTTTTTCCATATTTGGCTCGTTAGATGTCACGAATACCGAAACAATTTCCAATTCCTATTCCAACCAATCTGAATATTCTTATGTAAAATTCAAAGATGTTAACGATTACGTGTAGCGCTTTTTAAAATTCCAGTTAGATCAAATGTTACTGTACTAAAAAATTTTGACATTTTTTGGATATTTGGCTCAGGAAATGTAATGAATACAGTAAACATTTCCATCTCTGATTACAACCAAACTCAATATTCTTATGTAAAATTCGACGCTGATCCCGAATAAATGTAGCGCTTTTCAAAATTCCAATTAGATCAAAAGTTATTGCAATTATAATTTTTGACATATATTTCATATTTAACTCGGGTGATGTCATGAATACCGAAAAATTTCCAACTCCGATTCGAATCAAACTACACTGGTTTGCAAAAATTAAGGACGAAGTCGAAAACTTAGCATATCAGCTGAACGAAGAGGCAGAGCGGACAGAAAGACCAATCACGAGATTAAGTGAGGTGATGTACGGTAGCACATGCGCAGATATGCAGGTAGACCTAATGGGGGAGTGTCTGAGTAGTAAAGCATGTTGTCGGTGTAAGATTAGTATTTCTGGCAAAGAGATTGCACACCGTATAGCAGTTAAAATCACACCGAGTTGCTGCCTCATCCAGAAATGGCGAATAATCAATCTGTTAGACGCCATCTGGATGCTTTTACCAGAGGTCGAATCATTTTGAAGTTGGAGGAAGGTCGCAGTGTGACAAGTGTGGCTGCAGAGTTCGGAATTGCTCACAGATTCGTTTCACGACTTTGGAGACAATTTCAAACTACAGGAACAGCTATCCGGGGTTTCAGTAGTGGTCGTCCAAGAGGAACCACACCCGCAGATGACCGGTATATTGCCTTACAGGCCAGAAGAAACAGGCGGCAGACAGCGGGAGAAATCGCTAGACACACGACACAGGCGACTGGACGACCGATATCGCGTTTTACCGTGGCATAGAAGACTGCACGGTGGTGGTCTGTTTGCACGACGCCCTGTACGGTGTGTACCTCTAACGCCTGCCCATCGGAGAAAGCGTTCTCTGTGGTACCGGGAATACCGGAATTGGAGAGACAATGAATGGGGACGAGTACTCTTTACAGATGAGAGCAGATTCAGTCTGAGTAGCGATTATCATCGCATACTCATCTGGAGAGAGCGGGGAAGCCGCAATCATCCCTCGAACATTATTGAAAGGGACAGGTATGGAGAAGGCGGTGTTCTCGTTTGGGGAGGCATCATGCTTGGTAGTCTTAAAGACCTTCACATCTTCGACGCAGGTTCAGTCAACGGGACCCGTTATTGTAACGAGATTCTTCTTCCATATGTGCGTCTTTTTAGAGGCGCTATGGGTCCGCAGTTCCTTTTCATGGACGACAATGCACCATGTCATCGCCCAGTAGCTGCCGAACAGCTCTTAGAGAGTGAGGATATTGAACGAATGGATTGGCCGGCACGATCTCCGGATCTCAATCCCATCGAGCATGTATGGGATTTTCTAGGCAGACGCTTGGCAGCTCGTACCTCCAGTAACGATTCCGGAGCTTCGATTGGCCCTGCAAGACGAATGGGCAGCAATGCCTCAACAACTCATTGACACCCTCATTCTCAGCATGGGCAGACGCTGTGAAACCTGCCTAGTAGTCAGGGGTGATCATATCCCCTACTAAAGACCGGATATTTCTTGCTGGACACCCATCACAGGGATGTTTCGGCCTTCAGTCGCATTGCGCTCCAAGCTACTTTTTCAATAAAGCTTCTTTTTATCCCTCTGATTTCTCTTTTAGTAAGTGTTGCTTACATTACTCATGTCCTTACGTATTGGGGCTTTTACGTTATTAAATGTGTTGATTTGGAATGCTTTTGTACAAGGTTATATTGAAAAAACCATCTCGTCCTTAATTTTTGCACACCAGTGTATATATTCTTATGTAATATTCAAAGCTGATCAAAAATACATGTAGCGCTTTTCAAAATTCGAATTAGATGAAATGTTAATGCAATTAAAAATTTTCACATTTTTTCCATATTTGGCTCTAGAGATGTCATGCATACCGAAAAAAGTTCCAACTCTCATTCCAACCAAACTCAATATTCTTATGTAAAATTCAACTCTGATCACGAATTTATGTAGAGCTTTTCAAGATTCCAATTAGATCGAAAGTTATTGCAATTAAAATTTTCGCATGTTTTTCCATATTTGGCGCGTTAGATGTCATGAATACCGAAACAATTTCCAATTCCTTTTCCAAGCAATCTCAATATTCTTATGTAAAATTCAACGCTGATCACGAATACATGTAGCGCTTTTCAAAATTCCAATTCGATCAAAAGTTATTGCAAATAAATTTTTCACATTTTTTCCGTATTTGGCTCGGGAGATGTCATGCATATCGAAAAAATTACGAACTCTGATTCCAACCAACCTCAATTTTCTTATGTAAAATTCGACGCTGATCACGAATATATGTAGCGCTTTTCAAAATTCCAATTAGATCAAAAGTTATTGCAATTATAATTTTTCACATTTATTTCATATTTGGCTCGGGAGATGTCATGCATGTCGAAAAAATTTCGAACTCTGGTTCCAACCAAACTCAATATTCTTATGTAAAATCAGACGCTAATCATGAATACATATAGCGCTTTTCAAAATTGCAATCAGATCAAAATGTATTGCAATTATGATTTTCCACATTTTTTCCATACTTGGCACGTTAGATGTCATGAGTACTGAAAAATTTTCCAATTCCTATTCCAACCGATCTTAATATCTATACAAATAAATAAAATTGAAGTGTCTGTTTGTAATTTCAAATTAGCAGCTTTTTACTTAATGCACTAAAAGTATATACGGTACTCATAACAAAAATCCAATTTTTAAAATTTTTGTCTGTCTGTTTGTTCCGGCTAATCTCAGAAACGGCTGGTGCGATTTTAAAAATTCTTTCACTAATGGAAAGCTACATTAACGGGGAGTAACATAGGCTATATTTTATTCCCGTATTCTTACGGGAACGGAAACTATACGGGTGAACGTGAAACTGAATGCCAAGATGAACGCCAATTTGAACGCCAAGCTGAGCTAATGAAGCCGTTGTTTTGGTTACTGGCGACCGATGCTCTTCATGAGACATAATAGTGTTACGCGCACATGATAATACGCTGACACGTGCCATAATTTTTTTATGATAGTTATCTCACTGTTCAGTTAAGTAAAGCATCGGCTGTTTCGGATGCACTTTTAAAAATAATAAATCAAGGCTTCATAAGCAAAAAGCAATGAAAGAAACAAAAAATTGATAAGTTTTACGGTTAGTTTTAATCCTTTCTTTTTTTTTATTTACATTTTTAGTCACATTTAAACAATAGTTATTATTATCCCAATCTATATCTATAAAAATAAATAAAATTGAAGTGTCTGTTTGCAATTTTAAATTAGCAGCAATTGTTTGCGGGGGCGGGGGTTTAAGGGGCGTTAAAAATTCCGATTTTTAAGTTATTAGACGTACAGTCTTGAAACTTAGTAAGTAGATTCCTCTCATAGGGTAGAGATACGCTACAAAATGGGTTTCGTGAAAATTGCCCTCAAGTGGCGTTGCGGGACTTAAGGGGCGTTATAGATAATTATTTCCATTTTTAAACTATTAGACGCACAGTCTTTATATTTGATAAGTAGATTTCTTTTATAGAGTAGAGATCAGCTATAAGAAGGTTTTGTGAAAACAGACCTCTAAATGGCGTTGTGGGGGATTTAGTGGCGTACTAGATAAATATTTTCTTTCTTTAACTACTTCACCTCCCTGCTTGAAAATTGGTAGGAATGTTTCTTTCATGGAATAAATATCCGCTACAAAACAGGTTTGGGAAAAATTGACCGCCAAGGGGTGTTGCGGGGTGTTAAGGGCAGATATAAATAATTATTTCTATTTAAACTATTAGACGCACAGTTTGAAATTTGGTAAGCAGATTCCTCTCATAGGATAGAGATACACTACAAAATGTGTTTTGTGAAAATCGACCCCTAGGCCGCGTTGCGGGGGTTCAAGGGGCGTTATTGATAATTTTTTTTTTGCATTTTTAATTTATTGGACGCACAGTCTTCAAATTTTGCTAAGCAGATTCCTTTCATACTGTGCAATTCCCCTACAAAATTGGTTTTGTGAAAACAGACCGAGCAAACGTCATTCTATGCTTCAATTTTAGAGATTTTTAGAAAACACAAATTAGATGAGTTCTGCCCCTTTTTTTTTATCAACAGGCGACAGTTACAGGTATAAGTATATTTTTCAATACAATCGAATTCTTAATGCAGGACTTAGATATCAATAATTTATACATATATATAAGCAGTAAAAATTTATAAAACATCATGAAATACCCAGCGAAGCGGGCGGGTAACAGCTAGTTCTTACATAAAATCAGACGCTGATCACGATTATATGTAGCGCTTTTCAAAATTCCAAATAAATCAAAAGTTTTTGCAATTAAAATTTTTCACATTTTTTCCATATTTGCCTCGGGATATGTCATGATACGGAAAAATGTCCGATTCCATCCAAATTCAATATTCTAATGTAAAATTCGACGCTAATCACGAATACATATAGCGCTTTTCAAAATTGCAATCAGATCAAAATGTATTGCAATTATGATTTTCCACATTTTTTCCATATTTGGCACGTTAGATGTCATGAGTACAGAAAAATTTTCCAATTCCAATTCCAACCAATCTTAATATTCTTATATAAAATCAGACGCTGATCACGAATATATGTATTGATTTTCAAAATTCCAATTAGATCAAAAGTTATTGCAATTATAATTTTTTACATTTTTTCCATATTTGGCTCGGGAGATGTTACGAATAATGAAAAAATTTCCAATTCCTATTCGCACCAATCTCAGTAATCTTATGTAAAATTCAACGCTGATCACGAATACATGTAGCGATTTTCAAAATTCCAATTAGATCAAAAGTTATTGTAAATAAATTTTACACATTTTTTTCCATATTTGGCTCGTTAGATGTCATGAATACCGAAACAATTTCCAACTCCTATTCCAACCAATCTGAATATTCTTATGTAAAATACAAAGCTGTTAACGATTACGTGTAGCGCTTTTTAAAATTCCAGTTAGATCAAATGTTATTGCACTAAAAAATTTTCACATTTTTTGGATATTTGGCTCGGGAAATGTAATGAATACAGTAAACATTTCCATCTCTGATTCCAACCAAACTCAATATTCTTATGTAAAATTCAACGCTGATCACGAATACATGTAGCGCTTATCAAAATTCCAATTAGATCAAAAATTATTGTAAATAAATTTTACAAATGTTTTTCCATATTTGGCTCGTTAGATGTCATGAATACCGAAACAATTTCCAATTCTTATTCCAACCAATCTGAATATTCTTATGTAAAATTCAAAGCTGTTAACGATTACGTGTAGCGCATTTTATAATTCCAATTAGATCAAACGTTATTGCACTAAAAAAATTTTCACATTTTTTGGATATTTGGCTCGGGAAATGTAATGAATACAGTAAACATTTGCATCTCTGATTCCAACCAAACTCAATATTCTTATGTAAAATTCAACGCTGATCACGAATACATGTAGCGCTTATCAAAATTCCAATTAGATCAAAAGTTATTGTAAATAAATTTTACACATGTTTTTCCATATTTGGCTCGTTAGATGCCATGAATAAAGAAATAATTTCCTATTCCTATTCCAACCAATCTGAATATTCTTATGTAAAATTCAAAGCTGTTAACGATTACGTGTAGCGCTTTTTAAAATTCCAGTTAGATCAAATGTTATTGCACTAAAAATTTTTCACATTTTTTGGATATTTGGTTCGGGAAATGTAATGAATACAGTAAACCTTTCCATCTCTGATTCCAACCAAACTCAATATTCTTATGTAAAATTCGACGCTGATCCCGAATAAATGTAGCGCTTTTCAGAATTCCAATTAGATAAAAAGTTATTGCAATTATAATTTTTGACATATATTTCATATTTAACTCGGGAGATGTCATGAATACCGAAAAATTTCCAACTCCGATTCGAATCAAACTACACTGGTTTGCAAAAATTAAGGACGAAGTCGAAAAATTAGCATATCAGCTGAACGAAGAGGCAGAGCGGACAGAAAGACCAATCACGAGATTAAGTGAGGTTATGTACGGTAGCACATGCGCAGATATGCAGGTAGACCTAATGGGGGAGTGTCTGAGTAGTAAAGCATGTTGTCGGTGTAAGATTAGTATTACTTGCAAAGAGATTGCACACCGTATAGCAGTTAAAATCACACCGAGTTGCTGCCTCAGCGAGAAATGGCGAATAAACAATCTGTTAGACGACATCTGGATGCTTTTACCCGAGGTCGAATCATTTGGAAGTTGGAGGAAAGTCGCAGTGTGACAAGTGTGGCTGCAGAGTTTGGAATTGCTCACAGCATCGTTTCACGACTTTGGAGACAATTTCAAACTACAGGAACAGCTATCCGGGGGTTCAGTAGTGCTCGTCCACGAGGAACCACACCCACAGATGACCGGTATATTGCCTTACAGGCCAGAAGAAACAGGCGGCAGACAGCGGGAGAAATCGCTAGACACACGACACAGGCAACTGGGCGACCGATATCGCGTTTTACCGTGGCATAGAAGACTGCACGGTGGTGGTCTGTTTGCACAACGCCCTGTACGGTGTGTACCTCTAACGCCTGCCCAACGGAGAAAGCGTTCTCTGTGGTACCGGGAATACCGGAATTGGAGAGACAATGAATAGGGACGAGTACTCTTTACAGATGAGAGCAGATTCAGTCTGAGTAGCGATTCTCATCGCATACTCATCTGGAGAGAGCGGGGAAGCCGCAATCATCCCTCGAACATCATTGAAAGAGACAGGTATGGAGGTGGCGGTGTTCTCGTTTGGGGATGCATCATGCTTGGTAGTCGTACAGACCTTCACATCTTCGACGCAGGTTCAGTCAACGGGACCCGTTATTGTAACGAGATTCTTCTTCCATATGTGCGTCTTTTTAGAGGCGCTATGGGTCCGCAGTTCCTTTTCGTGGACGACAATGCACCATGTCATCGCACAGTAGCTGCCGAACAACTCTTAGTGAGTGAGGATAATGAACGTATGGATTGGCCGGCACGATCTCCGGATCTCAATCCCATCGAGCATGTATGGGATTTTCTAGGCAGGCGCTTGGCAGCTCGTACCACCAGTAACGATTCCGGAGCTTCGATTGGCGCTGCAAGACGAATGGGCAGCAATGCCTCAACAACTCATTGACACCCTCATTCTCAGCATGGGCAGACGCTGTGAAACCTGTCTAGTAATCAGGGGAGATCATATCCCTTACTAAAGACCGGATATTTCTTGCTGGACACCCATCACAGGGATGTTTCGGCCTTCAGTCGCATTGCGCTCCAAGCTACTTTTTCAATAAAGCTTCTTTTTATCCCTCTGATTTCTCTTTTAGTAAGTGTTGCTTTCATTACTCATGTCCTTACGTATTGGGGCTCTTACGTTATTTAATGTGTTGATTTGGAATGCTTTTGTACAAAGTTATATTGAAAAAACCGTCTCGTCCTTAATTTTTGCACACCAGTGTATATATTCTTATGTAAAATTCAAAGCTGATCACGAATACATGTAGCGCTTTTCAAACTTCCAATTGGATCAAAGGTTATTGCAATAAAAAATTCACATTTGTCGGATATTTGGCTCGGGATATGTGATGAATACCAAAAAAATTTCCAACTCTGATTCCATACAAGCTAAATATTATTATGTAAAATTCAAAGCTGATCACGAATACATGTAGGATTTTTAAAAATTCCAATTGGATCAAATGTTATTGCAATAAAAAATATTCACATTTTTCGAATATTTGGCTCGGGACATGTCATGAATACCGAAAAACATTTCCATCTCTGATTCCAAACAAACTCAATATTCTTATGTAAAATTCGACGATGATCACGAACACATGTAGCGCTTTTGAAAATTCGAATTAGATGAAATGTTAATGCAATTAAAAATTTTCACATTTTTTCCATATTTGGCTCTAGAGATGTCATGCATACCGAAAAAATTTCCAACTCTCATTCCAACCAAACTCAATATTCTTATGTAAAATTCAACTCTGATCACGAATTTATGTAGAGCTTTTCAAGATTCCAATTAGATCGAAAGTTATTGCAATTAAAATTTTTCGCGTGTTTTTCCATATTTTGCGCGTTAGATGTCATGAATAAATTTTCAATTTTTTTTTAATTTCATGAATACCGAAACAATTTCCAATTCCTTTTTCCAAGCAATATTCAATATTATTATAAAAATTTCAATTTCAATATTCTTATGTAAAATTCGAAGCTGATCACGAATATATGTAGCTCTTTTCAAAATTCGAATTAGATCAAATGTTAGTGCACTAAAAAAGTTTCACATTTTTCGTCAATTTGGCTCGGGAAATTTCATGAATACCGAAAACATTTCCCCATCTCTGATTCCAACCAAACTCGATATTCTTGTGTAAAATTCGACGCTGATCCCGAATATATGTAGCGCTTTTCAAAATTCCAATTAGATCAAAAGTTATTGCAATTATAATTTTTCACATTTAAATCATATTTGGCTCGGGAGATGTCATGCATGTCGAAAAAATTTCCAACTCTAATTCCAACCAAACTTTATATTTTTATGTAAAATTCGACGCTGATCACGAATTCATGTAGCGCTTTTCAAAATTCCAATTAGATCAAAAGTTAATGCAATTAAAATTTTTCACATTTTTTCCATATTTGGCTCGGGAGATGTCATGCCATACCGAAAAAATTTCCAATTCCTATTCCAACCAATCTCAATATTCTTATGTAAAATCAGACGCTGATCACGATTATATGTAGCGCTTTTCAAAATTCCAATTAGATCAAAAGTTATTGCAATTATAATTTTTGACATTTTTTCCATATTTGGCTCGGGATATGTCATGAATACGGAAAGATTTCCAACTCTGATTCCAACCAAAGTCAATATTCTTATGTAAAATTCGACGCTTATCACAAATACATGTAGCGCTTTTCAAAATTCCAATTCGATCAAATTATTGCTATTATAATTTTTCACATTTTTTCCATATTTGGCTCGGGAGATGTCATGAATACCGAAAAATTTCCAACTCCGATTCCAATCAAACTATATTTTTAAGTAAAATGTGACTCTTATCAGGAATTTTTGTAGCGCTTTTCAAGATTCCAATTAGATCGAAAATTATTGCAAATAAATTTTTCTCATTTTTTCCGTATTTGTCTCGGGAGAAGACATGCATATCGAAAAAATGTTCAACTCTGATACCAACCAAACTCAATATTCTTATGTAAAATTCGACGCTGATCACGAATATATGTAGCGCTTTTCAAAATTCAATTAGATCAAAAGTTATTGCAATTATAATTTTTCACATTTATTTCATATTTGGCTCGGGAGATGTCATGCATGTCGAAAAAATTTCGAACTCTGATTCCAACCAAACTCAATATTCTTATGTAAAATCAGACGCTAATCACGAATTTATATAGCGCTTTTTAAAATTGCAATCAGATCAAAATGTATTGCAATTATGATTTTCCACATTTTTTCCATATTTGGCACGTAAGATGTCATGAGTACCGAAAAATTTTCCAATTCCTATTCCAACCAATCTTAATATTCTTATATAAAATCAGACGCTGATCACGATTATATGTAGTGCTTTTCAAAATTCCAATTAGATCAAATTTATTGCAATTATAATTTTTCACATTTTTTCCATATTTGGCTCGGGAGATGTCACGAATAATGAAAAAATTTCCAATTCCTATTCGAACCAATCTCAGTAATCTTATGTAAAATTCAACGCTGATCACGAATACATGTAGCGATTTTCAAAACTCCAATTAGATCAAAAGTTATTGTAAATAAATTTTACACATGTTTTTCCATATTTGGCTCGTTAGATGTCATGAATACCGAAACAATTTCCAATTCCTATTCTAACCAATCTGAATATTCTTATGTAAAATACAAAGCTGTTAACGATTACGTGTAGCGCTTTTTAAAATTCCAAATAGATCAAATGTTATTGCACTAAAAAATTTTCACATTTTTTGGATATTTGGCTCGGGAAATGTAATGAATACAGTAAACATTTCCATCTCTGATTCCAACCAAACTTAATATTCTTATGTAAAATTCGACGCTGATCACAAATACATGTAGCGCTTTTCAAAATTCCAATTAGATCAAAAGTTATTGGAATTATAATTTTTCACATTTTTTCCTTATTTAACTCGGGAGATGTCAAGAATACCGAAAAATTTCCAACTCCGATTCCAATCAAACTACACTGATGTGCAAAAATTAAGGACGAAGTCGAAAAATTAGCATATCAGCTGAACGAAGAGGCAGAGTGGACAGAAAGACCAATCAAGAGATTAAGTGAGGTTATGTACGGTAGCACATGCGCAGATGTGCAGGTAGACGTAATGGGGGAGTGTCTGAGTAGTAAAACATGTTGTCGGTGTAAGATTAGTATTTCTGGCAAAAAGATAGCACACCGTATAGCAGTTAAAATAACACCGAGTTGCTGCCTCAGCCAGAAATGGCGAATAATCAATCTGTTAGACGACATCTGGATGCTTTTACCCGAGGTCGAATCATTTGGAAGTTGGAGGAAAGTCGCAGTGTGACAAGTGTGGCTGCAGATTTCGGAATTGCTCACAGCATCGTTTAAAAACTTTGGAGACAATTTCAAACTACAGGAACAGCTATCCCTGGGTTCAGTAGTGGTCGTCCAAGAGGAACCACACCCGCAGATGACCGGTATATTGCCTTACAGGCCAGAAGAAACAGGTGGCAAACAGCGGGAGAAATCGCTAGACACACGACACAGGCGACTGGACGACCGATATCGCGTTTTACCGTGGCCAGAAGTCTGCAGGGTTGTGGTCTGTTTGCACGACGCCCTGTACGGTGTGTATGTACCTATAAAGCCTGCCCATCGGAGAAGGCGTTCTCTGTGGTGCCGGGAATACCGGAATTGGAGAGACAATGAATGGGGACGAGTACTCTTTACAGATGAGAGCAGATTCAGTCTGAGTAGCGATTCTCATCGCATACTCATCTGGAGAGAGCGGGGAAGCCGCAATCATCCTTCGAACTTCATTGAAAGGGACAGGTATGGAGGTGGCGGTGTTCTCGATTGGGGAGGCATCATGCTTGGTATTCGTACAGACCTTCACATCTTCGACGCAGGTTCAGTCAACGGGACCCGTTATTGTAACGAGATTCTTCTTCCATATGTGGATCTTTTTAGAGGTGCTATGGGTCCGCAGTTCCTTTTCATGGACGACAATGCACCATGTCATCGCACAGTAGCTGCCGAACAGCTCTTAGAGAGTGAAGATATTGAACGTATGGATTGGCCGGCACGATCTCAAGATCTCAATCCCATCGCACATGTATGGGATTTTCTAGGCAGACGCTTGGCAGCTCGTACCACCAGTAACGAATCCGGAGCTTGGATTGGCGCTGCAAGACGAATGGGCAGCAATGCCTCAACACCTGATTGACACCCTCATTCTCAGCATGGGCAGACGCTGTGAAACCTGCCTAGTAGTCAGGGGAGATCATACCCACTACTAAAGACCGGATATTTCTTGCTGGACACCCATCACAGGGATGTTTCGGCCTTCAGTCGCATTGCACTCCAAGCTACTTTTTCAATAAAGCTTCTTTTTTCCCTCTGATTTCTCTTTTGGTAAGTGTTGCTTACATTACTCATGTCCTTACGTATTGGGGCTCTTACGTTATTAAATTTGTTGATTTGGAATGCTTTTGTACAAAGTTATATTGAAAAAACCGTCTCGTCCTTAATTTTTGCACACCAGTGTATATATTCTTATGTAAAATTCAAAGCTGATCACGAATAAGTGTAGAGTTTTTAAAAATTCCAATTGGATCGAATTTTATTGCAATAAAAAATATTCACATTTTTCGGATATTTGGCTCGGGACATGTCATGAATACCGAAAAACATTTCCATCTCTGATTCCGAACAAACTCAATATTCTTATGTAAAATTCGACGATGATCAAGAACACAAGTAACGCTTTTCAAAATTCCAATTAGATCAAAAGTTAATGCAATTATTATTTTTCACATTTTTTCCATAATTGTCTCGGGAGATGTCATGCCATATGGAAAAAATTTCCAATTCCTATTCCTACCAATCTCAATATTCTTATGTAAAATCAGACGCTGATCACGATTATATGTAGATCTTTTCAAAATTCATATTAGATCAAAAGTTTTTGCAATTATAATTTTTCACATTTTTTCCATATTTGGCTCGGGATATGTCATGAATACAGAAAGATTTCCAACTCTGATTCCAACCAAACTTAATATTCTTATGTAAAATTTGACATTGATCCCGTATATATGTAGCGCTTTTCAAAATTCCAATTAGATCGAAAGTTATTGCAATTATAATTTTTCACATTTTTTCTATATTTGGGAGATGTCATGCATACCGAAAAAATTTCCAGTTACTTTTATAACCATTCTCAATATTCGTATGTAAAATCCGACGCTGATCACGAATACATGTAGCGCTTATCAAAGTTCCATTTAGATCAAAAGTTATTGCAAATAAATTTTACACATTTTTTTCCATATTTGGCTCGTTAGATGTCATGAATACCGAAACAATTTCCAATTCCTAATCCAACCAATCTCAATATTCTTATGTAAAATTCAAAGCTGTTCCCGATTACGTGTAGCGCTTTTTAAAATTCCAGTTAGATAAAATTTTATAGCACTAAAAATTTGTCACATTTTTGGATATTTGGCTCGGGAAATGTCATGAATACAGTAAACATTTCTATCTCTGATTCCAACGAAACTAAATATTCTTATGTAAAATTCGACGCTGTTCCCTAATATATGTAGCGCTTTCCAAAATTCCAATTAGATCAAAAGTTATTGCAATTATAATTTTTTACATTTATCTCATATTTGGCTCGGGAGATGTCATTCATGTCGAAAATATTTCCAACTTTAATTCCAACCAAACTTTATATTCTTATGTAAAATTCGACGCTGATCACAAATACATGTAGCGCTTTTCAAAATTCCAATTCGCTCAAAAGTTATTGCGATTATAATTTTTCACATTTTTTCCATATTTGGCTCGGAAGATGTCATGAATACCGAAACATTTCCAACTCCGTTTCCAATCAAACTATATATTTTTATGTAAAATTCAACTCTGATCACGAATTTATGTAGCGCTTTTCAAGATTCCAATTAGATCGAAAGTTATTGCAATTAAAAATTTTCGCATGTTTTTCCATATTTGGCACGTTAGATGTCATGAATACCGAAACAATTTCCAATTCCTATTCCAAGCAATCGCAATATTCTTATGTACAATTCAACGCTGATCACGTATACATGTAGCGCTTTTCAAAATTCCAATTAGATCAAAAGTTTTTGCATATAAATTTTTCTCATTTTTTCCGTATTTGTCTCGGGAGAAGACATGCATATCGAAAAAATGTTCAACTCTGATTCCAACCAAACTCAATATTCTTATGTAAAATTCGACGCTGATCACGAATACATATAGCGCTTTTCAAAATTGCAATCAGATCAAAATGTATTGCAATTATGATTTTCCACATTTTTTCCATATTTGGCACGTTAGATGTCATGAGTACCGAAAAATTTTCCAAATCCTATTCCAAACAATCTTAATATTCTTATATAAAATCAGACGCTGATCACGATTATATGTAGCGCTTTTCAAAATTCCAAATAAATCAAAAGTTTTTGCAATTAAAATTTTTCACATTTTTTCCATATTTGGCTCGGTAGATGTAATGAATACCGAAACAATTTCCAATTCCTATTCCAACCAATCTCAATATTCTTATGTAAAATTGAAAGCTGTTAACGATTACGTGTAGCGCTTTTTAAAATTCCAGTTAGATCAAACATTATTGCACTAAAAATTTTTCACATTTTTTGGATATTTGGCTCGGGAAATGTAATGAATACAGTAAACATTTTCATCTCTGATTCCATTCAAACTCAATATTCTCATGTAAAATTCGACGCTGATCCCGAATATATGTAGCGCTTTTCAAAATTCCGATTAGATCAAAAGTTATTGCAATTATAATTTTTCACATATATTTCATATTTGTCTCGGGAGATGTCATGCATGTCGAAAATATTTCCAACTCTAATTCCCACCAAACGTTATATTCTTATGTAAAATTCGACGCTGATCACAAATACCATGTAGCACTTTTCAAAATTCCAATTAGATCAAAAGTTATTGGAATTATAATTTTTCACATTTTTTCCTTATTTAACTCGGGAGATGTCAAGAATACCGAAAAATTTCCAACTCCGATTCCAATCAAACTACACTGGTGTGCAAAAATTAAGGACGAAGTCGAAAAATTAGCATATCAGCTGGACGAAGAGGCAGAGTGCACAGAAAGACCAATCAGGAGATTAAGTGAGGTGATGTACATGCGCAGATATGCAGGTAGACGTAATGGGGGAGTGTCTGAGTAGTAAAGCATGTTGTCGGTGTAAGATTAGTATTACTTGCAAAGAGATTGCACACCGTATAGCAGTTAAAATCACACCGAGTTGCTGCCTCAGCGAGAAATGGCGAATAAACAATCTGTTAGACGACATCTGGATGCTTTTACCCGAGGTCGAATCATTTGGAAGTTGGAGGAAAGTCGCAGTGTGACAAGTGTGGCTGCAGAGTTTGGAATTGCTCACAGCATCGTTTCACGACTTTGGAGACAATTTCAAACTACAGGAACAGCTATCCGGGGGTTCAGTAGTGGTCGTCCACGAGGAACCACACCCGCAGATGACCGGTATATTGCCTTACAGGCCAGAAGAAACAGGCGGCAGACAGCGGGAGAAATCGCTAGACACACGACACAGGCGACTGGACGACCGATATCGCGTTTTACCGTGGCCAGAAGACTGCACGGTGGTGGTCTGTTTGCACGACGCCTGTACGGTGTGTACCTCTAACGCCTGCCCATCGGAGAAGGCGTTCTCTGTGGTGCCGGGAATACCGGAATTGGAGAGACAATGAATGGGGACGAGTACTCTTTACAGATGAGAGCAGATTCAGTCTGAGTAGCGATTCTCATCGCATACTCATCTGGAGAGAGCGGGGAAGCCGCAATCATCCCTCGAACATTATTGAAAGGGACAGGTATGGAGGTGGCGGTGTTCTCGTTTGGGGAGGCATCATGCTTGGTAGTCTTAAAGACCTTCACATCTTCGACGCAGGTTCAGTCAACGGGACCCGATATTGTAACGAGATTCTTCTTATATATGTGCGTCTTTTTAGAGGCGCTATGGGTCCGCAGTTCCTTTTCATGGACGACAATACACCATGTCATCGCACAGTAGCTGCCGAACAGCTCTTAGAGAGTGAGGATATTGAACGTATGGATTGGCCGGCACGATCTCCGGATCTCAATCCCATCGAGCATGTATGGGATTTTCTAGGCAGACGCTTGGCAGCTCGTACCACCAGTAACGATTCCGGAGCTACGATTGGCGCTGCAAGACGAATGGGCAGCAATGCCTCAACAACTCATTCACACCCTCACTCTCAGCATGGGCAGACGCTGTGAAACCTGCCTAGTAGTCAGGGGAGATCATATCCCCTACTAAAGACCGGATATTTCTTGCTGGACACCCATCACAGGGATGTTTCGGCCTTCAGTCGCATTGCGCTCCAAGCTACTTTTTCAATAAAGCTTCTTTTTATCCCTCTGATTTCTCTTTTAGTAAGTGTTGCTTACATTACTCATGTCCTTACGTATTGGGGCTTTTACGTTATTAAATGTGTTGATTTGGAATGCTGTTGTACAAAGTTATATTGAAAAAACCATCTCGTCCTTAATTTTTGCACACCAGTGTATATATTCTTATGTAATATTCAAAGCTGATCACGAATACATGTAGCGCTTTTCAAAATTCCAATTGGATCAAATGTTATTGCAATAAAAAAAATTCACATTTGTCGGATATTTGGCTCGGGAGATGTCATGAATACCGAAAAAATTTCCAACTCTGATTCCGAACAAACTCAATATTCTTATGTAAAATTCGACGATGATCAAGAACACAAGTAGCGCTTTTCAAAATTCCAATTAGATCAAAAGTTTTTGCAATTATAATTTTTCACATTTTTTCCATATTTGGCTCGGGTTATGTCTGGAATACAGAAAGATTTCCAACTCTGATTCCAACCAAACTCAATATTCTTATGTAAAATTTGACATTGATCCCGTATATATATAGCGCTTTTTAAAATTCCAATTAGATCGAAAGTTATTGCAATTATAATTTTTCACATTTTTTCCATATTTGGGAGATGTCATGCATACCGAAAAAATTTCCAATTACTTTTATAACCATTCTCAATATTCGTATGTAAAATTCAAAGCTGTTCCCGATTACGTGTAGCGCTTTTTAAAATTCCAGTTAGATAAAATTTTATAGCACTAAAAATTTGTCACATTTTTTGGATATTTGGCTCGCGAAATGTCATGAATACAGTAAACATTTCCATCTCTGATTCCAACGAAACTAAATATTCTTATGTAAAATTCGACGCTGATCCCTAATATATGTAGCGCTTTACAAAATTCCAATTAGATCAAAATGTATTGCAATTATGATTTTCCACATTTTTTCCATATTTGGCACGTTAGATGTCATGAGTACCGAAAAATTTTCCAATTCCTATTCCAAACAATCTTAATATTCTTATATAAAATCAGACGCTGATCACGATTATATGTAGCGCTTTTCAAAATTCCAAATAAATCAAAAGTTTTTGCAATTAAAATTTTTCACATTTTTTCCATATTTGCCTCTGGATATGTCATGAATACGGTAAAATTTCCAACTCTGATTCCAACCAAACTATATATTCTTATGTAAAATTCAGAGCTGTTCACGAATACATGTAGCACTTTTTAAAATTCCAATTATTTCAAATGTTATTGCACTAAAATATTTCACATTTTTCGTCAATTTGGCTCGGGAAATGTCATGAATACCGAAAACATTTCCATCTCTGATTCCAACCAAACTCAATATTCTTGTGTAAAATTCGACGCTCATCCCGAATATATGTAGCGCTTTTCAAAATTCCAATCAGATCAAAAGTTATTGCAATTAAAATTTTTCACATTT
>BMAO01033400.1:0-157760 GCA_019973975.1 Trichonephila clavata
CCAGTTGAATTTGAATTAATACTCATGCAAAATTATCGGCTTTAGTTCTGGTTGCCTGTAGCTATTAGTACAACTGGTTGAAATTTGATTGTATTTGCGTGATTTATTCGGTTCCTTTAAAGGTTACTTCTGGCAGTAATTTTCCCAAATTACTTAGTGAGTGGGTGCTCAACCTGAGTTCTAGTAGTGATCTTCTTTCCCTGGTCACTACGAAACACTGACTTTGTTCCAAATTCTAGTGATCCTTCCATTTTCAACTCTTCGGTCATCTCATCATTCTTCTTCCGTCTGACCGACCAGATATAAACAAACATGCATAGCCGAAACTGGTTTTAACAATAAACCACAAAATCATCATCACCACAAGAATACTTTTATTTCTGAAATTTAAAATATAAACACGTAAAGGTACTTTTAAAACCGGTCATACATTACATTTTTAATGTCCATTTATTAATACACAAGTGTTTCTCTTCAAAGAGTTCACCAGCTATTCTTTATATAATAGCCAGTCTGTAAGAAGACAAACGCGCGCGTGATATGGGCAAAACAATTGTGGGCAATGTAAAGGGTTTTAACAGCGGACTATTTATCTTCGTAACTTCCCTTAATCTTGCAACGCCTTGTACTAATTTTGCAATTCTCGTATCGCTTCAAGAACGCCTGCCAAATTTCAACTGTATAACAATAGCGTTAGTGCAGAATATTATTTATAACGTCTTTAAGTCCACGCAATGCCCAATGATCAAAATGGGAACCTCTGGATGGAGTAGAGGCTGCCGAAGAACTCTTTGATCGTACTGACCATATTTTATTGAGCGGCGTTGTTCCACATATACTTTTACAGGTATTAACACACGGACAGATGTTTTAATAAATCTTGATATGTTTTATCATGCCGAGCAATCCGGGAGATGTTTGAAGTGATTATAGTTAAATTTTCCAAAATTTTTCGATTGCATAAACGTAAAACTTTCATCATTAGTTACTATTTACATACATTTTTGCGATTGTATTCAAGACCGTCAAGTACCTATGTATTGATTATCAAATGAATGGGAGCTAGAACTAAACGAAGCTATTATTTTCAGAGAAATGTCTCACTTGAAAACACACTATTGCAATCATACATTGTTTCATATAAAATTTTTAAAATTTCAAAATATCTATAAATATCATCTTTTAACATGCTAAGGATACAACTCATAGCATCGGTAGAGGAAATTATAAAATCATTTTTATAAAGAAAATGTACAACTTGAGATAAAATATATTATATCAAAACATGGGGGTGATTTTAAGGATAGTGAAGCTGAATAATATTGAATGTTTATATTTTACCCTAAGTAGAATTAAATTCGGCAATATTCAAAGATAACCTGAATACTATGGCATCTGCTGCACAATATGCCATTTACAAAATTATTAAATTTAATGACTTTGGCATTAGATAACAATACTGATAGAAACGGTTATAGTCTCAGCCGTAGGTTTAATGATCACAATGAGTTCATAATCCACCTGAAACCCACTTAAACAGGCCGAAGTTTACTACCAGTCCACAGCATGAATTAAATTTATCTGTACCACAACAAACAATTGGTACGTTTCTTCAGCCTGTTGGATCACTGAAAGGAGCGGGCGGTCATTTATGACTTGCCACCAAAGATAATTTCTCAGAATGAAAGAGGTTCGGTAATGGTCGAACATGTGGTATTTCTGTTCTTACTGACATCGCGATATGTTTTGTGTCATGCTGATGGCGAAGTCACCGTAATAGAGAGCTGCAAATGTCACCAATTACACCATACACCTTCGGATTTTATTAGATTATTGCGGTCTCTGTTCAAACCCATAATAAATACGAAACACAACCAATGAAGGCCACCGAGAGAAGGACAGTTAGATATTAACAAAGAATCATAATAAATAAAGTTGTGTCTTGTAGACCCCGAAACTGCAAGAGCATTGTTTTAAGAGCGGTACAGAGGTATTCACAAACATCTTGATGCTACCAGCAGTCGATTGATTGGTATGGGATGAACGCCATTTTTATACCGGTGATTTTTGATACCAGAGTATCTTCAATCAAAGAAATGAATCCGTCATGAGTAATTCTGTACTTTCATTGAGTTGTTACCAGATTTCATTTTTACAGCTAGGTGTTTATTAGATATTTCTGCAATTGTTTTCATAAGAGAGCCAAAGATGAATCCGATGCCAACGTCTATTTAACTTTAAATCTTGCACGATTTTAATTATAGTTCCGGAAGACCAAATTCCGAAGAACCGCACTGAGTTGCGATTTCTTTTTAGACCAGAGACTTCACTTTGACAGTTGCCTGGTGCTCAACAGTTCAGACGTAGTTCGTGGCCATGTTTTCATTTTTACTTTCTGCTAGACGCTTTTTTTTTCTCTTTCAAATTTAATACATTATACTTTTTATACCTTTGATTGAAATACAATTAACGATATTTTTACACTGCTTTTTGTTGTTTCTTATGTCACCTGCTCTCGACTGCGTCAGATTCAGGCGAACGAAATTCATCATGGCAAAGGGCTAGATGTACGCCTGTCGTTGGCCGTAGCCTTGAGCACCATTCAGGTGACAATACGATTTAGCTCGGTTAACTCGATTCAGCTTTTTAATTTGTTGATACGAACATTTCTCCTTGGAAAGTCCAATTTACGTAACCTTCTAGCTATTTATTTTAAGAGCCATTTTTAAAATAATCTATTATTTTACATTCCAAACAAAAGAAACCTTAACAGACGATTATTCTGAAGTTGCCAAAGTTTTAACACAAAATGCAAAAAAAAAAAAAAAAAATTATAAATTCGTTTTTACATAAATTGCGAACGACCTTCTGTACGATAAATAAATTTCACTACGATTTTTACATAAAAAACAATTATAATTTCGACTTAAAACTGGTAAAATGTCCAAAAATTACCGTATTCATTTTTGATCAATGTGCTATGGCCTCAGTAGCCTAATGATTATAGTCACAAGCTTGTGGCCGGAGTGTCATAAGTTCGAGCCCTAGTGGCACTAAAGTGGCTGCGATAGCCAAGTGGTCAAGCCATCGGATCATGGCTAGCGTGTCATGAGTTCGATCCCAGTACCTCTGAAAACCCGCCGTATAGGGGAGCGATGCACGTTAAATCTGTCGAGAGCTCAAACGTCCTCCCGTTGGTGCAATATGGTAGTTAGGAGATGGGGGAAGCCAGTTCAGGTGTCGTCCTCGTCACTTGACCATGGTTCAAAATTACGCGGTCCATCGCCAAAAGTTCTTGTGTAGCTGAGCAGTGCGACGTTAATATTCACTCTCTCACTAGTGGCACTAAAAACCTGTAGTGTAGAGGGGATGATGCACGTTAAATTTGTTGAGGCTGAACATTCTCCCGCAAATGTACTATGTTAGTTTGGAGCAGGGTTGCCAGGTGAGGTGTTATCCTTGCCACTTGCCCATGATTCAAAATTACGAGGTTCGGCGCCAAAAGCCCTAGTGTTGCTTTATAGTGCGACATTAATAAACACTCACTCGCTGATAAATCTGTGTATATTAATATTTGCAAAACCTATCCAAATTGTTTATTTCTGTAACAAATTACCTTTTTAGAACAACATGTTTATAAGTAATACATATGCATATACTGAAGAACGAATCATGAGTTGATAATCTCATGATTCTGTGCTCTGGAATTTGAAATTATTTCGTTTGTGTAAGAGCCCTATTGAATTGCTGCTCATAAAATTTTGCTTTAAAAAATCAAAATGAATCAACGCCAATGTTCAACAATGAATGAGTAAAAAAAGCTATTTTTAGCAACCATTTCAATTGTAAGCGCAGGTACTTAATGACATTTTGATCAAAACCCAAATATTATTGTCCAGTCATTAAGCTAACGCTCGCCTAAATATATCACAAAGTCTATTTCCATCATGTTCTCGGGAAACTTTAAATATATTTCTCATTAGAACAGCTGAAGTTACTTTCCAACACCATCAAGTTGTCCTCCCCCTCCCCTCAAACACGCAATTAATTTAAATTAACCCCGACCGTGGGTTTATCTGATTTTGCCCTTGAATGAAGGCCACGTAACAGTGCCAAACAGAAGGCAAGAGTACGGCCATCTTTTCTACTTTTAACCCCCTCGATACTTCATGCAGGACGAGAATAACATTGTCACACGCGAACAGAGCGTGGACGGGCATATATCTTCCGTGCAAAACTTTCTGGCAACACTGCTAACGGGTTTGTCATTCAGACTTCGAAAAACAATATCCATCTCTCCCGGGGTGCACACACGTCTCATTAAATGGAAGACCTAAGAAAGGCACCCAACAACCCACGGATGTAACCCTTGCCACCCTGTTGGAGGAAAAAATTATATTTTGATACTTCTTCCACCCACGTTTTCCCCCCTTTATGTAATTATGATGCAAGATGATATAGATATGCTGAAGATAGTAAAAAAAATTGTCTAGACAAGGTATTATGTATCGTTTTTTACCTGCTCAAATTGGATACTTATTTTAGAACAATGCTCTCGGAGCTTCCAGATGAGTCATTCTGAAAGGGTAAAAAAAATAATCATGTTCTAGTCGGTCCAATTTGTCATGTCAGGTTTGCACCTGTCCCGAATTAGGAGGGCTTCTCGAAACTTTAGAACGTTTACGGGTTCCTAAATATGCCTTTGCAGAGTATCAAATTAGTTAATATTTACAAAATATGCTAAAGAGTTTATTAGACTTAGTAGAGGGATTTGATCTCTCTCTCTGTAATATATATCACGCCAAAGAACGGGGTTTTGATAGTCAAATTTTGTGCACAGAAGTTATGGATTCCCATATATTTAAATTCTCACTGGCAAGATCGTGTTAAAAATAGAATAATTTTAATTTAAAATAGAAGTATTATTGAATCATCAAAATATAGATGTATTCAACCATTTTTTTAAAAATTTTATATGGTCAGGATAATATATTGAATTTAAACTGTTACTTTCTATTTAATTAAAAAAGAGGGATTTTTCAAATTTTATGCTTCTTTTCAGATTCTTCTCTTCAAAAAAAAGGTAAAATATCGTTTTGTGTTGCATGATAATAATCAAGATAATTCTTCTAAGCATTTGAATGTTCGCAGCAAAAGTCCGTGAAAAGGAGACTTCATTTTGGAACCTTTGCAAATTTTTCATGTTAAAATATGTCTAATTTTTAATTAAATTGCTTAGAAATTCATAACGATTGTCGATTATTCGATTTTATATTTATCATTGTTTAACATATTCAAACACTAACACGGCCCCGGTAGAATAATGGTTAGGATCACGAACTCGTTGTGGGTTTGAGTTCTGTTGCCACTGAAGACAACCGATTAGTGGGGGCCGATACACGTTAAATCTGTCAAGGCTTGACCTGTCGTCCTCGTCATTTAAACGAGGTTGAAAATTACGAGGTCCGTCGCCAGTAGCCCTCGTATTGCTAAATAGTGTGCCGTAAATATAACTTTCTCAAACACTAATAGTTTTTATTATCTGCTATACTTAGAAATCATGTTTAAATTACTTTATGCAGCTATGGTTTTATTTTAAATGGATGTATTACTTTGTTTTAAAATCATATAATTACTACTTTTTTTTCTGGAGAAAATAATTTATTAAATTTTTTCTTAATTTATTATTCATAAAAGGAAATGTATCACCAATCTAGATTACTATTTTGCTCTTCGACTATTTTGAAGGATGAATAGAGATTATAAAATTGATCATTAAAAATAACTTCATAGAATGTTATTAATCTTTATAATTTTATGAGACTTCATTGAAATGACCATAGAAATCAAGGTAATTGCATTCTAGAAAATACCGTCTCAAAAAAATGGTTTGTGTAATGTTAAATGTACGAAAAATTGAGTAAAAAAAATTGGGGGGAAAAAACATTAATTTCACAGATAATAATGCAAACTTTTAAAAAACAAAAAATATAGAAATGAGTAACTATTCCAAATTTTAAATAAAATTTTGACAGGAATGTTTCAAATTCTGGAATAAGTGTTTAAATATATTAAAATATCCAACTACCCTAAAATTTTGAATTTTGCCAAAAATTTACAATTTTTTGTATCATTTTAGTTTATAGGTCATTTTATGAGCTTTATAAAAAATATAGAGTTGATTTTTTTCCGTTCACTAGTACAAAAACTACAAATGTTTTAGTAAAAGCAAATACATTACTTTAAGCAAGATGTCATTCTTTTTACTCGAAATGTAATTTTTGAAAATGCTCAAATGGGGCCATCGATTGCTCAAAAAGTTTTGAAAATAATTAACTGAAATTTTTTGTGTATGTTCTGTATAATAATAGAAGTGTTTTAACCTTCAGATTTATCAATCACTGTTTTATTACAAAATTTAGAGTCCCTTATTTTAATATACGCACTGTTTTTTAAGCAATTTCATATAATAACTAAGACAAAGTACTCTCGTTTTTGTAAAAAGTAAAATATCTCTTATCCTGAAGGTCATTTCAAAAATGAATAACATAGCAACACATCAGAATTGAAAAATTCAAAATTTGTTCGCAAACTTTTTGTACAGAATGGGCCACGTTTATGTTTTTTTTTTTTGTAAGTTTTTACCCATTTTTTCCCAAATTATTAACAATAATTTATTTTTCTCTTCTTAATTTTGTCATATTTTTCGTAAAATGAACTAAACAAGTCTAAAAACAACAAAAAAATCCCCATATCTCCATTTTTTTTTAAAGTTGTCGCAAATAGTCGGATACCTCAAGGCAAATCTGACTTATTCCGTTTTTTTTTTCTCTTCTAATATCTTCAAAAGCTATTTATTTATTCACTTTAAGACGAAAGAAATAATATTTTTCAGCCATTTTCAGCAACCCCCAGTGTGTTTTACCTTAATTTCCAAAACCTCTGCATTGAAAATCGTTTCTATTTTAACTTGTGGACCCAATATACCAAAAAGTATACTGTATTATTCCTCTTCTTACTTTGTTGAGTTATCATAATACCGTCAATAGGCAATATATATGTACAAGAACTGTAATATTGAATTCTTCAATGAGATACAATTCGCTCTATCTTATCTAAGTACAATAATGAAAGAAAGACCAACCTCAAAAGGTTGAAGAGGTCAGTGCCGAAGAAAAATACAGGGGAGTTCATCGCGTGGAGTATTCTCTTATGTTGTCCATCATTAGAGGAACAATACAATGCATATGTTGTGAATGAATAATTTGACTGAAATTCAGCTGGAGGGTCAGTATAACTTGTTTCTTTTTCTCTGACGTCATCCTTGGTATTGATAACGGTGGTGGATGCCGTTCGAATGATAATCGGTTTTACCTGTTTCAAAACACCTGAGGAATGTTCCTTTCGGATATACCATGTCGCGCGACTTGTTCTTGGTTGTTGTTTTTTAAGTTTGATGTTATTAAAACGCTTCTTTGTCTGTAAAATAACTCAATACTTCTTATTGTCTAAGAGATTTATAGAACGTTCCTTAAAAATTGTTATAGAATTTTTTTTTATCGAATTAAAAAAATGAACTTGGCTATTACATAAAAAACAGAGGGAAGGGGGTGCATAAACTAAAACTGAATAACATTTGATGTACAATTTTATATAAATAACTAGATGGTATACCCGGTCTTCACACGGGTGAATTGGAAAATTAAACAATACAAGAAGCATAAAGAAGCTATAAATGAGGGAATTTTATGTAAATTGCAAATTAAACAAAAAAAGTTTTTTGCATATCTCAACTGACTAAAAGAACCCTATTTGTTAAATTTAAAGTCTAAAAGTCTAATAGCTGATAAAAAGGGGTTTTTTTTTATTTATAACGCCCCGTAACTCTCTTGTGGGTCGATTTTTGAAAACACCTTCCTAAGTGCTAATCTCTGCTCAGCAAAAGTAACACATTGTTACAAATTTTGGGTAATAAACGCTTAAAATAGTATAAATAATTTATATCTGGATGTGTAATACGTTAATATTGCTTTCTGTTGTATTTTTTATGTTAAAATTATAATATTCGCGAGCAACGCCGTTCCTTACATTATAAGGGCAATTCTCACTGGAAGCGTAGCGAAATGTTGGTGATAGAGGCAAGTTGGCATCATTTTTGGCAACCACTTTGTCAACTTGGCGATTCATTGAACGGTGCAGAAGTTGCTTTGCTGTAGTGCCATCTGGGGGCGCTGCAGCAAAGAGGAAAGCACAAAAACCGTCACCACAATAAAATATATATTCATGCCAATTTTCATAGCGATCGGTTGAACGGTGTTGGAGTGAAGCGATTTCACTTTTTCAAGCATACATTTTAATATATAGAGACAATAACAGAGTGAAAAAAATTGAAGGAGTTATTAGTAAACAACCTTTCGAATAGTAAAACAGAAGTAACAAATATCTCAAGTTTTTAAAATGAATCGTCTCACACAGTAATATCTTGAGAATTCGTGAGTCTTCTCCAATGCAAAAGTACACAATGTCAAAGCAAAAGTCTTCTACAATGCTTCTTACGAACCTTACAAGTTACTATATACAGCATACGCTGTCAAATACTCGTGCAAATGGTAACCCATAACAAATAAATGAGCGTGTTTCTTAATCTCACAAACCTAGGCTCAAACGAACTCGACCGATTGCCACGTTTCGAATGAATGAGCAATGATGATACAAGATGGTAGGTCTAGGCCTAGATACGAACAGCGATCATAACATGATAATACAGTCTTGCCGCTGTTGCCAGCATATAGTTCGAAATTCCAGATTTCAGGGGAATATGTCTGGTAATAGTATTTAATGATTAAGATTATTTAGACCATTGTCTTATTGAGGCTGAGTCAAAGAACGAGACGAGCTTCCCCCTACTCTCTCGAACCCATTGGTCAGGGCTCTCAGTTGGCCCATGTCTTAAGTGCAGACACCCCAAAATGTCACTGAAGAAAAGTAATCGATATATTTCAACCATGGCGTTCATAAGGGAAGATTGGGGGTCTCAACCGCTCCCTTCCACAAAATTATAAATTTTTATTATTGACGAAAGCGCCAAGGCGTAATCTCTATGTGATTTTAGAATGTATCTCCCCCCCCCCTTTAATACAGGTATGTGTAGCCCACTGTATCAGATTAAAATCACATTAAATGAAACAGAAATAATAAAAAAGGTTTGCACAATTTCAAACTAGAAGTTAGCCCTTAATTGTACTCATTCCATTCGTCACCCCAAAGTTTAAAAGTTTTTACAGTTGTGAAAAGAGGGAAGGGGGGGGGAGTTCTATCAAGTTTCTTGTAATGTCCAGGTACAGGTTTATTACTTTTGATGCAGGGCAATCGGTAAATTAAAACAGAAATTGATTAAAACGAAGCATGTTTGTTTTAGAGTGTACGTTCAGTGATATACTTCAAAAAGGGATGCTTTCAAGTTAATTAAAGCGATTCTCCAAAGAAGATTTATTTTCCTAAGAGTCAAAATCTTTTTTATCATCCGCCAACACCTCGTCAGACATTTCCTTTCACTCGTATGAGCACTGAAACGTAAAACTTGAGTTCAGCAACCTGCCTTTATTTATGTTTCTTCCTAGTGTAATTGCTGTTTTTAATTGGCACTGAACTTCACGAACTCTGCAAAACCAAAAACAACAAAGATATTATTTGACAACAACGACGTTTTTAAATCTGCATTAAAGCGGGACGTTTAAAACGAAACGAAGGGAAGCGAGTATGATAAGAAAGAAAAAAAAACTCTCACACACATTAATGATTGGCGAAAAAAATAAGTGAAAGAGGAGGGGAAAAAAATCATTTCTTGGATCTTCGCCCTGGACAAGTTGTACATCGTGAGCAATTGTCTTTGAAAAAAGATCACAGTGACAGAGCAGATAGAGTTTGTCTCCGTTTCTTGGCTTTGTTTTTTAAGAGCTCTTGGCTCTACTTCAAGCGGTTCCGCCGCTCTTTGAAGATGTAAGGAAAGGAAAAATGTCTTTCCTGATTTTCATTTTTCAAGTTTTCCGTGCCCTCTTTCAGTTTAAAACGATATTTATAGAGTGAAGAAACATAATTTTTTTTTCCTTTTCGCCCATTGAGGATATGTCTTTCTGGGTGATTGCGATTCAAAAAGTTTTGCACGTCTAGGCTCTTCAGTGTTTTGACTGCGTTTCTAAAACTGGTTACGCGAACGCTACATTAAGCTTCTCACAACAGTATATCATAATAATAGTCCATGCTGATCTCCTCTTGCGTCAACATAATTTGATGTAATCCTTTTTTATACCTTCTTCCCCCTATTACTACTTCCTGGTTTGCGAATAGTGGGTTACTTACTTTCTTTCGGAAACTGTTGTTCCGATTTGTTTCTTACAAATAGAAGTTTGTTTAGCTCTTAAATTTATATGTACGCAGCTCATATGAAGCAAACGGAAAAATGTCGAAATGCTGCCTTCTTACACAAAAGCAAAAATCGTGTGCTTTCCTGTTTCAGTGATGTATTTGCATATTTGTAATATCCTGTGGCAACACCATCATAATTTCCGATATTAAATTCATTGGGAATATGGCAACAGTTGTAATTTTGTTTAAAAACACAAAGAACTTTTAAAAGGCACACAGCACATTTTAGATGGCGAAAAAGCACATTTAGCTTATTTCTTTACCTAAGCTTTGGAGTACTAATTTAATATCGGTACTCTGCGGATTTTTTGCCAATTACTTGTAAAATTTCGTCAAATTATGGCGATAATATTAGACTGGCCACCAAAGATCTATTTTGGGCGCAATTTCAAAATTACGCCAATTACCAAAATTACCGATGTCAAATTTGTTTTAGCTTTTACTTTAGATTGGAAAGATTTTATTGTTCATTGTCCCAAGTCCATCCCTTTTTTTGCACTAAATTGGATATTATTTTGTTATATTAAATTTGGGTATTTTTTGTTTAAGTCATGACGAACATATTGAGTACCAAAGTAATCGCATTTGGCGTATTCCTTTCACAATGCCTCTGGCTCAATAGTGGATAGTAGTTCCTTCAGACCTTGATGGCCTTAACTTTTGTCAATATTTTGTAGAAATTTTTGTAGATAAGCAAGAAATTGGAACAAAATATCTTTAAGAAAAAAGGGTGCTTACGTATTATTGCAACAATCGACAACGTTCAAGGTAACTCGCCAAGTTGGCAACACCAATTTCACTTGTGTCGTATGCGTTGTGTTAGCAATCGTGTGCTTCGTTTCATATAATGTAACCAATAGGTTGCGACAATACGTAAGTACCAAAAAAGGGACTTACATGTAATACCATCGACCAATTTCGCCAAATCAAAAGACGTCGCCAAGTGATGTCATCGTATGCGCGAATTGTGCTTGTTGAAACATTTTTCCACCATGGCATTTGGCGACATCTTTTCATTCCATGAATTAGTCAACGGTATAATACGTAACCACCGAAAAAAAACCCAAACGAAACAAGGATCTTACGACAAAGTTGAAGAAATACGCCAAAACAAACAAAAGGTAGCGCCAAGTGACAGGGATATAAACGAAAAAGCTTTTACATTTCCTACTTATGCAGCTTTTTAGTATATTTATAGCTAAAATGTTCGCTTAAGCTATCTAAAAATTTAAGGGAAATTTCCCGAACTGATGGTCTTTTGGAACACAAGTGACTTTTAAGCAGCAGCCATTTGCAAACCGTTTATCAGGATATTATTGTTCCTGATGACATCGTAATGCTTGAAAAAGTTGACGGATTGACCTCCTCTCATAGCACTAGCTTGCAGACACAAAATACGGTCCTTGTGGGTGGTTGTAACCCTAAGAGTCTTGTACCAGGTCTCCGTAACACTATATGCTCATTTTGATAACGATTCCAAAAGCTGATGGTGATCGAATAGGGTTGACATTTAAGGTATCCGACTACTTGTGTGTGTGTGCGAACACTTTTTTAAAAAAAAAATGGAGATATGGGGATTTTTTGTGGTTCTTAGATTTGTTTAATAAATTTTAAGAAAAATATGCTAAAATTAATAAGATAAAAAGAAAATATTATTACTAAAATGGGAAAAAATTGGTAAAAATTGACAAAAAATAACATAAACGCGGCCCATTCTGTATCAAAAGTTTATAAACAAATTTTCAATTGTTCAATTCGGATGCGTTGCTATGGTTTTCATTTTTGAAATGACCTTCAGGATAAGAAATATTTTCATTTTTACAAAAACTAGAGCTCTTTATTTTAGCTATTATATGAAATTTCTTTAAAAAAAAAACAATGATTATATTAACATAAAAGACTGTAAATTTTGTAATAAAACAGTTATTGATAAATCTGAAGGTTAAAACACTTCTATTATTATACAGAGCATACACAAAAAATTTCAGTTAATTATTTTCAAAACTTTCTTAGCAATCGCGCTGTCCCCGGTTTAAAAAACAACAACATATTTTGAGTAAGCCGCGTTTTAAAGTATGACATCTTGCTTAAAGTAATGACATCTGCTTTTACTAAAACACTTGTAGTTTTTGTTCTAGTGAACGGAAAATAATAAAATTGGTATTTTTATAAAGCTAATAAGATGGCCTATAAGATAAAATCATAAAAAAATTGTCACTTTTTGGAAAAATTCACAATTTTAGAGTGGTCGGATACCTTAAGGCTCGGGCATCCGACGGTCTTTCCTCATTATGGAGCCGTCCGATTGTGAGCAAGTTATACTTTTACTCAAATGCCGTCAATGGCTCATTTTCAGAAGTTTGGAATAAATAAATGAAGAAATAAGCATCACACGGAACATCCAACGCAACGAAAGAAATGGCAACTGCTGAAAAGAACCTGTTATTATATCTATTGCATTACTCAGCCCTCCCTATATGTGACTTCGCAAATATTTTACTACGGAACTGCTATCACTTTTTACTGCAATGTATATATGCAAATTTTATTGTTATCATCTTTTTCTCGAGCTATGCTAATTTTGTTTGTTGCGTATTCGAGACAGAGTCTAGAAAATTTTCTCAGCATCGCAAAATATAATATAATTAATAGTTTAAAGAATAATCTATGTACCACATGCAAAGAAATTCTCTAACTAACTTCAAGGTGACAAAAAAGTTACGCTAAAATTGAAAACCTACACACATTCATGCCGAAATCGAAGTTGGCAAAATGCCTCTTTTTAGTTTTGAGTATCAGTTCATGGTTAAAGCTTAGTTACGGTCGTTATCATGAAGGTTCTTTGGCATGGGTTAACGCAACGAGTTCTGTGTGTTTTAGTTTAAATTTAACTTGAGTAATTAAATGAATGTTTTTGTGTGTTAAGTGCGCTTGTTCTCTGATGTGTACATATTTAATTTGTTCAAGGATGAAAGCCGTATGGAAAACAGAGATTCTACTTTGAATTATTGTTGTTTATCAATTACAATATATAAATATGTTTGAAAAGTATATATTTCGCCGAATTTCAGGAATAACCACTTCTAGGGAAACTGTATGAATTCATTCTTATTTCCTTTTCATTGCTATATCAAAAATTATTCAGTTCATTGGATTTGAATCAGGTATTGAATTTGATATTATTTTATGACAGTATTAATTTATAAAGATAAATACCATTCGCGTATCGTTCTATTATTTCGTGAATTATTGTCCAACTACATGATGCTAATGCTATTCATCTGTATCGCATCCATTTCTCTTTGGATATTTCATTATTTTATTGCAAATATCTCAATATCTCTTCCTTACTTACATTGGACCGAAAGCAAAAACAGTGTAATGCTCTTCTTGATTTCATTTTTTCTTTCTTGTCTACTTTCGCTTAGATTTCATAGAGTTATGGTGTGTGTACCTTGGATTTTTGAACAGTTTCAAATTTTTCTGGTACAATTCTTGATATGCAAATTATTTAGTTTGTTTGTTATTAATATCGTAAAATGCCAAGATGTTATCAGAGACTGTAATCCCAAAATTACATTTTTCTTATAACTGTACCGCCATTCGCAGTTTTCATTTGTTTAGTGTTTATTTCTGCCCGACCTGAAGGTCTGTTTAACATAGCTATAACTCTCTCTCTCTCTCTCACTGGCATAGGTAATCCTGAGGAGGCCCTGTATCAAAATTTCTTGGAAACCCTTTTTTGGAGCCCCTTGACATGTATTTTTAGGGGGGGGGATTTTTTGTTTTCATATGTTAGAGCCCCTGTAGCTTGGGGCCCCGTATCATTGATACGGCAGTAGCTACGTCCTTGCTATAGCTCAACCACACGAAAAGAACTTTAGTTCTGCCCATCGCTAAACCAGTTCATTTTATCGCAGGATCAATAATGTCTGCTAACTGTGGAATTTGTAAAGGTTATTCCACACTTACGGAAAATAGGATAGAAAAGTTGGATACCACATGGAAGGAGACAGGTCTTTTGCTGTAGTCAATCTAAGATAAATTTGAATAACGGTAAGATTTTGAGCTTCATATGTGTAACATACTTGAACTTGGCCAGCAAAAGTATCTTTGTCCAAAATTACTAGGTAAGAAAACATCGTGTGTTTGTGTTCATCGGTTACTTCATTATTTTATCAACTAGGCTGCCTCGTCCTTATTGACACTTACTCTTTACACAGACGTTTTGAAGGAAATAAAATGAACTTGGCGACAGTTAAAGTATTTGGCAACATAACATCGATTACATATGTTACTGGAATATTAATTGCTAATATAATGGACACATTTCAGTACATACGTATTACACCGTCGACCAGTTTTGTCAAATCAACAGACGTCGCCAAACGCCAAGGTATAGAACCGAGTAGGAATCTTTTCCTCACATGTTCGAAAACAATTATAACGATGACAGCATTTGGCGACATTTTTCGCATTGGCGACGTTCTTTGATTTGGCGAAATTAATCGATTGTGTTACCTGTAAGTACTCATATTTCATATTTACCCATTAAAAATAAGCGAAATGAAGTCGTTTTAGGTTTCATTCACAATACCTACGAAATTATTATTCAAACCATTTTGCTTCGTTCATTAGGTGGTATTGTGAAATACAGATTACAATTATAACAAGTTTAATATAACAGTTAAAAAAATCCTGAGGAACAGTAAAAGTGTGTTACATTTTATTGTTTTTCTTCAAATTCATTGTTTATATGAAATTGATATTATAGATTCATAAAAAAAAATTATAAATTTACTCAGGTAAATATTAGAATAAAAAAGGAGGACAACGAAGCAATTTCAAAAAAATAGTTATAATATTTCATTTCTGCCGACGACTAATATCTCAAAGCAAAACCTAAATTCGTAGCACATTTTAAAATAGAAAAGAAAATATCATTTTATTCATATTTGGTTTCATTTGATCCACTTTTACTATACTAGGTCATGAAAATTCAGAAACATTTTATGAATACATCATTTTTCATCTTAACAATTTAACATTCAATTTGTTTCAAAAATATAGGAGACGAAACAGGAACAATGAAAATGGATAGAAGACGGAAATGAATAGTAATATAAAAATAAAATGTTCAGCATTGTCTACAAAATAATGAAATGGAAATGTAATGGTCATGCTATAGATATTTTTTCTATCAGGGAAAGTGTGTGTGTTCAACTCCTATTCTTTGACATTAAACAAAGACAGTTGTAATAGTAAAATAATTCTAAAAATTAAACGCAATAAATGAATCACAATTTCTTCTAAAACAGCAAGAATTAGAATAAACGTAATGGATGTTGTAAAAAGTCGTCTGCGTTAAAAATTAATTATTTTAAAATGTTTCTCGATCAAAAATTTAATGAAACATAAAATAGAGCATTTCATCAGCCAAACGATAAATAGCTTTTTTCCCAATTACATATGGCAATACTTCTTAAGTAGAAAATTAATTCTTAGAATGATAATGGAAAGTTTGACTCAAAGTATCCTACAGCATACATTGGACAATTTCAAATACATATAATTATTGTAATGTCATTTCCTTATATTCTAGTATTTAATAAATTAAAAGAACTTTTCACTTCAAAAGCATTATATATAAACAATCAAATTAAATATATGTATGTATTCACCATGATAAATACAAATGCAGTCATTCATGCATTTGGCCTCACATTTATTTTAATGCCAGATATTTTTTAGATTCAACCCATTTTTGGTACTTAAATATTATTCAGTAATGAAATATTACTTTAGTTTTCAGAATAAAATCTATTTAAAACTCTAAACTGCTATTTTTAGGTCAGACAACTACGAATCAAAAAGGTTTTTTTTTTACTTTACAAATTTTATACGATTCTGAAAAGTAGGCTAATCATCAAAACATTTATATTCTGATTTTTTTCCTATAAATTTAATTTCGACTTTTGATGGGTCTTATCCTTGTAGAGTTCATCATTTTCGTTGGCTGCTTTCCAGTTTTTTTTTTCTCGTACTCATTGATGCCCAAGAAAAATAAACGCCTTAAATTTACAAATTCTGGGAAATGTTTGAAAGCTTAGATAGTAGAGAAAAAAATATATGGGTTAGTAGGTCTTTGATGATTTCGAGCATTTTAATGATATAGAGCATTTAGTTATATTAAAAAGTAAAAGTTTTTAAAATTCAAATATTTAATGCTTAGTGAATTCTTAGAAGTAAATTAATGTTTATTTCTATTTATTATATACATTCTTAGAATTTATATAATAAATAGAAAAAAAAACATGATAAAGTTACTTTATTAGTATCAAAAAGCAATAATAAGTAACAGGATTAATTTAAAAGGTATTTTTATGTTAATTGATATAAATATGAAAAAGTTGTGTTCATTTTATGCTACTTTTGCCTCCAAATGGAATTGCTGGAGTTCCAAAAAAGAAATTAGGCTTAAGAAACTGGCACCTAAAAAATTTAGGCTTAACTATTCGTCAATATAAGAATTCAATAAAAATTATAATGTATCTAAAACATATTCGATTGAAAATCAGCTCCACGAATATATAAAAAAAAATAATATCATATTTATTATACAAATAGCACAATACACTAAACTTAAGTGGTTGAAAGTAAAACTACCTTCGAATTTTAGATCACGAAAAAAATTTATCAGTGTGATGTTTGTTTTGAGAGACATGTTAATTCTCATACAGACAAACATGACATGAATATGGGTTATTATATTGCAATGGGTACTTCTATAACAATCATTACCTAACAGAAACTTTCCTTGGAATTTTGAGATTTATATGTATCATAATATTTACTGTAGGAATTATGATTTAAGTTTTCTTCAGTTTGATATTTTTAGTTTTACATTTTTTAAAAATATATTTTGTATAATAAATTTTCGAAATGTGAATGCAATAATTTTCTGATTATATCTTTTTGAAATATTTCTTTTACTATTCCAAAAGAATTGTTAGGAAATAGATTTTATAATTATTTGTAGAAACTTAAGTGTTTTATGCATGTTTTGAATGAACTGAAGATATATACTTTTCCAGAAAAAAGGACCAAAATAAACTCGCTTAAAAAAATTATTCAGTTTCATCAATTTCTTCAAAAATAAATGTTTTTAAAGCATTTTGCTTGAGTAGATTTTAGACTCTTGGTTTTAGTTCGTTTTACCATTCATTTATTTTAATTTTTTCATATTTCTCTTTTCAAAAATTTAGTTGTTTTCGGTGAAATGACTCATAATTGGCAGATGTAAAAATGAAAATTCTACGATATAGATAAAAGGCTCTCAATTTCTTCACAAAGCTCTCCATTCTTTGCATAATCTTAAAATCAATTTTAGGTATAAAAATTACATAAATCAAAAATAAAAATAGAAATAATCAATCATTACAAGAAACGAATAAGATTTTTAAATCATATCGGACTAAGTTTTAATAATTTCTTTTGTACCGTAAAACTTTAAATTAATGTAAAGTACAATACACATTCACAAAATGGTCTATAAAGAAGCCTTAAGAAACCCGCCAAGCAAAGAAAAACACAAATTAGCCTTCGATATTTCACCATGTTCGTTCAATCTCCTTGTATTATTTTTGTCGGACTTACACCACTCCTTGAGCTAGTATAAGACGACGTTTTCTCCTACAAATGACAACCCTCGCCCGCGGCCACGACTGCCAACAGCCGTCATTTCCTTACTCCAGCATCAAAATTTTCTTCGCACGAGAGTAACAGTAGCGATTCGCTGCGGAAATTAACTGCCATAGAAGCCGACGAGTTTAAATTTCTTTGGGGGGTGAAGTAATTAGTTGTTTGGTATTCTAATGAGCTTTGGGAATATCGCTTGGGACATTCTGCTCTTTTTCTATCCCTGCCAAGACATTCCCTTTGACCTTCAAGAAAAGATATTGAGTTGAAGAAGTGTATTTTTATGTTATTTAAATATGTATTACTTAAGTTTTTTTCGTAGTTGTTTGGGAATGGAATTTGCTACTGAAAGCGCGCTATCTCATAAAATATTCTGAGTTAACTTCTTTATGCAATATTTCGAATGACAGGCTTTAATAGGTTAGAGAACCTTCTCTTTCTTTTTAATTTGATGATTTTAAGTCTAAATATTCCTGTATTTTTGGTGAATGTCATTTATGAGAAATAAATAAATAAGGCAGTTTTTAGTATTTTTCCAAATTTTGGTGAATTGGATCTGTATGGTTATGTTCGTTGTTACATTGGTGAGTTTATCTTTACCGTTAGTAGATATCTTTGCCAGGAACGTCTTAAGGCATGGACCAACCGGGCCCAGGGCCTCACTCTCGGTGGGGCCTCATTTTGTTCTCGACTCTGTCTCAATAAGATCATAATCCGGATAATTTTAAATGTCAAATATTATTCCCGTACATATTCTCCCAAACTCAGGGCAATTTCAAACTGCATGCCAACTGGCAAAAGTGGTAAGACTTTATTATTATGTGATGACCGTTGTCCATGTCTAGGCCTAGGCCTAACATCATAAACAATCATTTAACTCATTTAATAGAAATGCGGCCATCGGTTGAGTCATGCACATTAATTTGTTTCAAATTACTGTTTGAACGAATATTTGACAATGCATGTTACATACTCTCTACTTTTTAAGATCTCAGATAAAGCCTACTTTTGCAGAGGGGCCCAGGGCCTCAAAGAGTCTTAAGACGGCCCTGATTTTTGTAATTGATTTTGATATAAATTTTTTCTATAATCAAAATTAAAATTCGAAGAATTGTTTGGGGGAGAAAACGATCTGGCTCACAAATCACATTATGCTTAAATTGTTTACTTGAACAACTTATTATTGTAGCCTTTTGTAATGCTACGATTCTAAAAATTCTTTACAATTGTCCGCTTTCCAGGGGAGGATGCCACTGTTACAAAAATTAAGATCATTTTATAATCAGAGATATTTTTTTTACTTGCAGTCTTATTGCTTTAATTGCAATTTTATTTTTTTTAAAAGCAATAAAATAAATATTGATTGTTGGAGCAATTAAACTTCAATTTAAAATTTAAATGTTCCGGGTTAGATATATCTTTAATCCGTTACTATTAATTTATAATGCGAAACTTTTGTTAAAAATAACATGTCTATCCTTTTAAAAACTATGAAATTTTGAAAACTATATCAGTAATCTTCTCCATATCAGATCTAACATCTAAGAAAGTGGAAGAAAAAAAATTACGATTTTCAGTTAAAATGCCTCAATTGATACCTTAAAATAATTTAATAGTAATAGATAAAATATCTCATATATATATATATATCCAAATATTTAAACCTGTTATAGAAAATAAAGAGTTAAGAAAAAATATTTGCTGAAGTATTGCAAGAATTATCAGAATAGGAATTGTAACCATGCTGATGTCAAATCAATTAATTTCTGAAAGAATTTATGAAGAGAAAGTCTTGGTTATAATTACTCGCGTTTCTGTCTGACAAAAAACATCTCATCTTAACCCATTCAAGGAACGAATGGAAAAGTTTAAATAGTGTTTATAGTCAAATGCAGAAGGATTTTTTTTTAGTTCATACTCGGGCTATTTAAACAGTCATCTTGTCTACAACGAATCATTCCAAGCTGCTAACTCAGATTAGCTGCACTTCATTAAAAATGTGATTCCGCTTTTTTCTAGAATTTCATTTCTTACTTATTTTACAGTCTGGATGTCATTTATGAAAAAAATATAATTAATAGTTTACGCACTTGAAAAAAAGTGATACTGATAGTTAAAACCAAAATCTGCAACATGACTTCCCAGAAGGACAACATTTGCGAAATTTCAATACAATTCGTCACGGTCCTTATCATGGCAGCAATTTCGATGACAATATTCTTTAAGTCAGTTTCAAATCCTGTTGCCAGATATAATCTTAAATGCTTTATTGTGTTATTAATTTAAAGCTTTCTTTGGCTAATGTTAAAAAACTTGATAAATTTCGAGCATTTTCGTAAAGGAAAGGACTCCAACAATACTATATCGTATTCTGAGTTAATTGTCATACAAAGAACGATTTAGCTCCAGTTATTAAAATAATAAGTTGAATTATTCTTTTAAACTTGCTAATACACAATAACCCATATATCTTATTTAAAGAAAAACACTTTACCATTCCATTAGGTCCAATGTGTAATAAATATGGTGCACTTAAACCTTATGCGTAACAGTCACACTCCAATGTTAACGTTTTTGTATCAATTTTGGTACTCTTGCAAGAGTATGGTAAGTGCTTCCTGGTCTTCAACTCAGAATCTTATGGCAAGGGGCCAGATCTCCCTAAATTGGATTGGAAACAATGTGTTAGTGCCCGTCCCGTAATTTTGTTCCTACTCAAGGGCAACCTTTCAAGAAGATGCCAAATTCTGATTTTCCTTCTTAGAATGTTGTTAGGGATGGGGTAAAACTGCTTTAGCATAGATAATTAAAAACAAGACGAGGACCTTTCTAATTATAGAGCGCAGAAAAAAACATTAACAGGATTTGAGGGTTGTTGTCCCCCCCCCCCCCCACACACACATATTTCTCCCTTTTAAATGCGCTTACACTACGAAACAATTTAATTTCTCTTTTTCAAGTTGAGTGCTTTTTTTATTGCATTTGTGAAGATAATTACAAACCGTGTCATATTTTTTTTTTTTTCAAATTACAACTTTTTGCGATGTTTTATAACTTCTTTTAAAAGCGGTTTTAAAATGTTATGCGTTGTTGTTTGTTTTATTTGATGTTTTGGTTCGCTCTTAAAATGTTTTTTTTAACATTTCAAAGTGTGAAACATTTACTGTGTTTTTGTGTTCATTTTTTCGCTTTTTTATATTCAAACTCATGAATTATTTATTATGAACTTGTACTGCAGTAAGTTTTTTTCAACCCTTTTATCAGATCAATATTCTTATTGTAGAGGATAGAACCCACGACGCGCTCGAATTCGTAGCCGAGTAACATGACCACTAGACAAAAGTGTTGTCCAAAACTCCTGTCCAGAGGCTGTTACTGGCATATGTGGATACCGCTATAGCCATTTATTCGAAGTATTATTCCAATATTTGTAAAAAATAGTATACTTCTGGAACTGCAACACTTTCTAAGTTCATAAGGAATATCATTTCTTTTAAATAAACAGTATTTCGATCTATGTAAAAGTCTAATTTTTTTCTATGCTCATCCTTTTTATTTTTATTTTTAAAGCTCTCATTTTTATACTCGGCGTATAACACGCATCCTTAAATTTCGAGCTTATTTTTTTGTATTAAAAGTGCGCGGTATAGGCCGGATTTTATGGTATACTTTAAGGCTTCAAATTACTAAGCATTGTCCTTGAATCGAGTATTTTTCAATTCCTACTATTGGTTCACAATCTCCCTATATCTTGTTCAAATCTTCAATCATTAATAAAATACATTTTAACGCGCTCAATTGAGCTGAAATTTTATACACGCGATTATTTTGGATGATAATACAATTATAATTAATAAAAATTAATTGATTAAAACTGATTATTCAAAGAATTACAGATACAGTCCCGTTGGCATCATTTTTGGCGACTTGTGTCAAAACTTTAAAAGGTTTTTTTCTCACGTTTTAAAGCACTCCGTTTGAGCTGAAATTTTCTATACGCGATTGTTTTCGGTGACGGTATGATAATTTAATTATAATTAATTAAAGTTAATTGGCTGAAACTAATTATTTATATAAGAATATTTATTTATTAAGAATTATAGATACAGAGAGTCACGTTGGCTTCATTTTTAGCACGCGACTTGGTTCAAAACTTCAAAAAATATCTTTTTTATCTCACGCTTTAAAACATTTCCGTTGAATTGGAATTTTATATACACGATTATTTTGGATGACAATAAGGTACTTTAATGCTTTTTTTATAAATTAATTGCCACTTAATATTGTGATTGGGTCGTATGTATATACATATTTATATTAATTGTAATTATTTGATAAAAGTAACTAAAATGAAAAAAAAATTTGTTGACCAAAAAAGTAATTGATTAAATTTTTTTATACTTGTTTAATCTATAACTTTTTTATTTATTTTTTTAAGAAAACAATATGTGCCCACTGCATAGTAATTTCTATATAAGCCAGTAACAACCTCCGCACCATGGTGATCATTTAGTTTGTAGATGAGTTAGTCGCGAATAATATATGGAATAAATAAAAATATTCTTTAGAATTGATTCATCTCTTTAAAATGATTAAAAATAACAGAAGAAAACTATTCTCGATCGTAAGCTTTTTATTCGTGTTCTTACATCAGCCGCAATATTGACAACTCTTTTTGTTGCCAGATCAGAAGAGCTAAAGTTACAAAAACAAAGATAATATATAAATAGAGATGCAACATTAAATTGTTTCTTAAAAGTTAAGTACATATTTCTTGTGAAAAGGAATGATACGGTTCATAAGTTTTTAAAAGTATTGATGCTCATTAAGGAACCAATTCGCATTTTTATGCATTTACAATGAAAGTCTTGTCGTGATTCTCCTAAGGAAAAGAATTACTGCTATTGGGGTTTTATATAAAAAATATTGAAATATCTACATAAGAGAGATGGTCATCATCTAAGAATCTGACTTTCTAATAAAGAATTCTTTTTACGAAGTCATTCTTACCATTTATACCAATTCTTTTTTCCCCAAGTCACTTATTGAAAAAATTTGGCCTGCTTGGACTTTGGCCAGCAATTTTGTGTATTCCTCAAATCAAACCTCATAAATTATTCTAACAATAAACAGAAGCAATTATAAAAAAAGTAATCAAGTAAAAAATAACGACGCTTTCGTGGATACATTGTATATTTCAATTCTTGCAACATTATTAACATATATAAATTGAGGACGTTTTTTTCTCCAAGTAAGAACAAAAAGATAAATAAATAAATAATTCCATGCAAAGTTTTGTAAAAAGCAGTTTAAGCTATGAAGTGGATATATATATCCATAATTTTACAATGAACATGTGCGTTTCAATCCTGGTGCCTCAAAGGACGCATATAAAAGGACTAATAATCACTATATATGTCGAGGCTCTAAGACCTCAGGTTGGCGTGGAGGAAAGTATGGAGAGTAAGTCAGGTGCCATTTTCTCATTTTAACGTGGTACGTCGCCATTAGCACTCGTGGTGCTTCTAAGCGCGATATGTGGATGGTTAGTTTTCAATAAAAAATATGTTCAGGTAGAATTCAAATTCTATTAAATCTTTAAACAATATATTTCGTATATCATACAATCATCTGATTACTTGCGGCACAACCCAATGCGATTATTTTTCCGTTGTAAGGATCTGATATATGTAAGCTCAGCACAAACAATTTTCGCTGACTTTTGCAAATATTATTAGTAGAAAAATTGTTTGACCCGAAAATAAGCCAAATGGCGAAAAAGTGTATTTCAAGATAAAAGGGTAGTCGCAAAATCTATATAAAAAAAAGTGTGTGTTTTGCTTTTCTAAACCGTTGATTGTGATGAGCCTTTGGAGAATGGTTGGGCATATGCCCGCGAAGGCTTCTGAGTTAGTAAAATTGATCTCTAAGGAGCGTTGCAGGGGCTTAAGGGGAGGTAGAGGTAAATATTCCCATTTTTGAACTATTAGACCAAACAAACTTGAAATTTTGAGGGCATGTTCCTTTCAAGGATTAGAACGGGGGGGGGGGTGATGAATGTGAAAAATGAATCCTAAGGGAAGTTGCGGGGGTTTATGCGGTGTTATAGATAAATGTTCCCATTTTTGAACTATTGAACCTACAAACTTGAAATTTGGTAAGCCTGTTACGTTTATAAAGTTGAGATTCGCTACGCAAGGGGTTTTACAAAAATTGAGCCGCAAGGGGTGTCGCGAGGGCTTAAGTGGCGTTTTATATTGAACCTACTTGCTAGAAATTTGGTGGGCCCATTTCGTTTATGGATTAGAGATGCGCTACAAAAAGCCTTTTGAGAATCGCCTCGAAAGGTCGTTGCGAGGACTCAAAGAGCGTTGGAGATAAATATTACCGTTTTCGAACTTTTAAACGCATAGACTTGAAATTTTGTTGGCATGTTTTTTGTTATATAAATATAGATCTGCTAAGAATGGATTTTACGAAAATTGACTCCTATTGCGAACGGGCGGGGAGTTTCAGGGACTTTATAAAAAAATGTTCGCTACCGAGCTACTACTTACCATAATGAAATTTGGTATACATGTTATTTTTGATGAATGGTAATTCGCTAAGAAAGGGTTTTACTAAAATCGACAACTATGGGGGTGAGGGAATCATTTGCGGCTTATTGATAAAAAAAATACCTTTTTCCGAACTACTAGACCTACAGTAATTAAATTTGGTATGTATGTCTCTGTTGGTGAATTGAACGGGTTTGTCAAACGGGTCTTTCAGAAATCGACACTTCAAAGGTGGTTACTAGAGCTTATCAATAAAAAAAAATTCCGTTTTTGATATATTGGATTTAGATTTGAAATTTGGAAAGCATGTTTATTTTATTGAGTAGATATCCACTAAAAATGGGATTTGTGGAAATCTACTTGGAAGGGGGTTACGAGAGAGGAAAAGATAATTCTGTTTCAATTTTAGAAATGGTTTGGAAGTTCTGTCCTTTTTAAATCAAGAATTATATTTAAATACAGTCGAATTCTTAATGCTAAGATGTCAATAATTTATACATATATAAACAGTATATATTCATATAACATCATGAAATACCCAGAAAAGTGGGAGGGTAACAGTCAGTTTGTAATAAATTTGATTTCATTTCAATTTTTTCTTTAATTCCTGATTGCGTATAAATTACTACAATACAGCAGTGGAGTGATAAAATATTGCTCACTTTTTGTACTTGGTGTTTTATTGTAATCCAACACAAATTATGAAAGAAATGTATTACTGTTGTTGTAACATTGAAAATATTAAGTTCATTTTCGGTAAAAGCAAGTGTTTGACAAGTAAATTTTACCAGTAGCTAAAACAATAGCCGATGAAGTTTAAAAGAAATTTAATTTTATGGTTTATTATATCGCTAAACTATGACTGCTTCGAATCTATTTCCAATTTTTTTTTCTATTATGATTCTCTGCTATTACCCTTTAACTTCATCCTTATATTTATTGAAATGGATACCTGAATTGTTAACCAGAAAATTCGACTACCCTAAAATTGTGAATTTTGCCAAAAATTTAAAAATTTCTTTTGTGATTTTACTTTATAGGCCATCTTATTAGCTTTATAAAAATACCAAGTTTATTATTTTCCGTTCACTAGAACAAAAACTACAAGTGTTTTAGTAAAAGCAGGTGCCTTTACTTTAAGCAAGATGTCATACTTTAAAACGCGTTTTACTCGAAATGTGTGTTTTTGTTTTAAATACTCAAACGGGGCAGCGATTGCTCAAAAAGTTTTGAAAATAATAAACTGAAATTTTTTGTGTATCTTCTGTATAGTAGTAGAAGCGTTTTAACCTTCAGATTTATTAAAAAATTTACAGTCCCTTATGTGAATATAATCACTGTTTTTTTAAAGAATTTCATATAATAACAAAGATAAAGTGCTCTATTTTTTGTAAAAATTAAAATATCTCTTATCCTGAAGGTCATTTCGAAAATGAATAACATAGCAACACATCAGAATTGAAAAATTGGAAATCTGTTCATAAACTTTTGATACACAATGGGCCGCGCTTATGTTATTTTTATTTTTTATTTTTTGTCAATTTTTACTCATTTTAGTAATAATAATTTCTTTTTATATTCTTAATTTTAGCAGATTTTTCTAAAAATGTTCTAAACAAATCTAAAAACAACAAAAAAATCCCCATATTTCCATTTTTTTAAAAAAAAAATGGTGTCGCAAGTAATCGGATATCTTAAAAGATTTTTAAAAAAATATAATATGGAGCACTCGCGAGAGATATATCCAGGGCCAACGTTTCTCAAACAATCGTATCCTAAAATCCCTGACAAAAGGTTAGATCTCCCTCTTGTAGCTTTCTATCTTGGCCCCTGTCCAAACATAACTTGAAGAATCAAAACGTCGCTGAGGTTGTGACTCTAATTGTTCCCGGAGGACAAGGTTGTATGATCAACCCTTGACAACTCTCGCCGTTTAAAATAGTCGAGTGGCGTGTTTTTCACCAATTACTCACATATAATGGCGTAAATTGCACGGGGATTTTCCAGTGCTATCAATTATAGATCAGTTTTTCCTTCTAAAATCACTCCAAGAGTGCTGGATCCCGTCTGGCTTGTTCCTAACTTGGAAATACCCACCGTAGGGATTATTGGCATTTCATTAAAATAATGTAAAGTAGTTAATATTGTTCCTGCTTTTAATCCCTTTTTCATTTCCCTTGTTTTTTGAATTCCAACTCTCTTTCTATATATTTATTTATATAAAAATTTATCTTGTTCAAATTTTCAATCGTTAATAAAATACTTTCTATTCATCCAATCAAGTTCAAATAATTTTTTTTTAAATTTGTAGTGGATGACACGTGATGTTAATACAGTTTTTCAAATATTAATTCATTAATTACCAGTTAATTAATTGAATTAAATTAATTACCGGTTTTCGACACCAACTTAGATTCGTCTCCATTATTGTAACAATTTAGCTGTTAAAACAAGTTGGCCAACCTGTCGTTGGTTTTTCAGCCAAACTAGCCATTGTTACAACAATGCAGACAAATCATGCTCTTTTTTTTAATTCCTACTATTAGTTCACTCTCTCCCTATATGTATACATCGTTCAAGTTTTCAATCGACAAAATACTTTCTATTCATTCATTCAAAGAGTAGGAATTGACTGAAAAAGAATTTTTTATTTTACTTGTTCATTGTTATTTTTAATAAATATTCACAAAATTGTTTGTTCTACACTCTAGTTAGTTTTTGAAGAAAAATGTATCACATATTACTTACATTAAAAAACTTATATAGTTCCAAATACTTATATAGTTCCATCTTATCAATTGCATAGTTCCTAAATAAATATCTTTTCTAATCCACTTGCCCTTCTCTATATGCTTACAATACTGTATCTTCTAGATTCGAAACAAAACTCAAAAGTTCATACAAAACAAAAAAAATTTTAGGTTCTTATTGTATATTGTTAAAAACTACATTTTGCATACACAGTTGCCAGTAAAATAAATGGTGCGTTATTTAAAATTTCGTTGTGGAATTATATTAACAAATATTGAAATGTCGCTTACCAGGAACTGTTGGAAATTTATTCACACTTGTTGTTCTTTGAATAAAAATGTGCCTTAGTAAATTAATACTTCAGAATTTGATGAAAATAAGTGTCAGCTCAAAAATTATTCAGAGAAATGGTCATGTCTAATTTCATTAAAAAAACCAAGAAATATTTTAACTATTTCTTTAAATGTTATACATCAAAATCTTGTATTCGAATGCTTATTAAAAGGTTTTAATATTCATCCCACGTTTACATGCATCTTTAAACATGATGAGAATAGGGAGGTCTTAAGACTTCTTGAATCCCTGGGCCCTATGCAAAAAGTAACCCTTAAAAATAGGCAACTTTTAGCATACATTGTCAAATACTCGTACAAACAGCAACCCGAAACAAATGTGAATGACTCTCAAACCAACTTGACCGACTGCCTCCTTCGACTAAACGAGTAATGATGGTGTATGATGGTAGGCCAAGACCTAGATATGGACAATGGTCATCCCATAATAATACAGTCTTGCCATTGTTGGCATTTGGCTTAAAGTTCGAAATGCCCAATTCTTTTGGAGACTATGTCCGAGAATAACATTTGACGATTAAAAATATTCGGATCATAATTTTATCGAGGTTGAGTCGAGAACGAGACAAAGCTCCCCCCCCCAAGGTTGAGGCTCAGCCCCCCCCCCCAAGGCCATGCCTTTTAGACATCCTTGGATGAATCTTAGTAATTATTCTGACTGACCTTTACTGATATCTTTCAATAACGTCTCAATGCCCCTCTTGCTTTTTACCGCCCCATAAAGTGTTCCAACTTCCCTTGGGGAAAATATAAGTTACAACAAAGCTTCCCTAAACAGTTACAACATAAAATCCGTAAGTAGAAGAATACACACTTTAGGATTTTATGTTCGGACTCCTCGGTGGATTCCAGCAAACAAATGTTCCAAATCTCCTTTGGGAAAGAGAAGGGGGAGCGATTACGTCTCTTAGACCATATATTCCACAAATGAAGTACTTAATTTCATTTTATCTAACAAGTGATGTCAGGTGTGTGAAATTTACAACACAACCTATCCCACATATCTCACCCACTTTAAAGAGAATCTTCACAATTTTTCCTCTCTCTCTCTTTAAGAAATAATAAAAAAAGAATTCCTTCGCCATTTGTCAGCGGAAACGCGTCCACCCTACCTTCCGCCGTGTATTTTGACTTCGATAATATGTATACAAGTGTCTCGTTTCACAACAGCATTCCTCCTCGCTACCGAAAAGGCCCCGGAACGAAAAATGACTTCATTAGCAAAAAACTGAGCATTGAATCATCCTGCCATAGGGACTGCCGGGAAGAAACATTTCTGAAAACAGTGTTCTGTTTCTGAAAAGAAAACTCTCCCTTCCTCAAACTGCGCAGACGATACAATAACAAGAAGTTATTTATTCAACGTTAAAAAGACAAACGCTTCTAGGCCGGGTAATGAATATATAAATTTTTAACACCTCGTTCTCTGAAGACCTTGTGGAGTAAAAGATATTTTACCGCGGCTGTCTTGTAAATATTTTTATACTCTGCCTTATGGGCTCGCTTTTTTTCTATTTTTAATTAACGGATTGTTCTTCTGTGTATAATAAAGTGGAGCTATCCCTCGAAATTTCTTGGGAGTATTTTAGAAATTTAAGATAGAAACTTTCTAGAAAGCATAATGTAAAATGCATGCTTCACTTAATTACTCTGAAGAATTGCTGGAGAGGGGTTAATTAAGTCATACAATGTATTAAAATTTCACTAATTTGCATCAGGGCCAAAGTACATCTTTTGGATGATCAGTTAGAACAATAAAATGGCGAAGGATATTGAATCCAAAATTTAATTTCTAACCTTTTTTCCAAATCTCATTTCATTGATGTTTTTCAATTAACATCAAACTCCAATAACGTAGACCCCCGCCACCCCCACTTCCCAGAAGGGCCAAAAACCGATGTTTTGTTATGGTTTCGCAATCCTTTTGTTCGCAATTCTCAGGTACTCGGAGACTTGGTACTTGGTTCCTCCTCAGGTACTTGGTGCAAAAACCTTACTTCCCAAGGGGAGGAGGTGCGTAATATTCTCCGTTGCGCCACTGGCCACACCAGAACTATTAGCAACGATCCTCGCAATTTTAAACCAAGATTAAGTGACGTAATCTACACCTGAGGCAGCTCAACATTTTCCAAACTCCCTCACCATACCAAAATAAAAACTCCGTGTCTCGACAGATTCAACAGCCTTTTCAATTAGCCTTTTTTACGTGGAAAGTCGTGTGGCCATGGTGACCTAGTGGTCATATGAGCAGTTTGTCATGATTTTGAGCCCTAGCGCCACTGAAGACGTACATCCCCGCAACGCGGCAGGATTCTAGGGGGCCCAAAGCCACACTGACACCAAGTTGCAATCCTTGTAAGATTCGGATTGGGGCCCAAAATACTGACTTTGTCATAGGGTGGGGCTAGTATTTCCCATTACGTCACTGACTGAAGACCCACCGTGTAGAGGGGATGATACACATTTAACCTATCGTCGCTGAAAGTACTCCCGTTGGAATGGTGAGGTAGTTTGGCAAGGTGTTTCCAACTTAAATGTAACTCTTATCACTTGATTGTGGCTCAAAATTTCGTAGCCCATCGTTGGTACTCATCGTTTTGCTTAAAAGTAGACGTAAATAAACACAAACGAAACGTGGCAAGTCTTGAAGGTCCCAGGACTCGAACTCACGACTTGTCAGAAAAAACGTCGGACACGAGTTTGCGATTATAACCACTCAGCTACAACGTACACGCTTTTTAACAAGAAATATGTAACAGAGATGTAGCTGTAAATTCATCAAAATATAATGGCATAAAGTGTATATAAAATTCAACTGAAATTTGAAAGTCCTAATCACGATAAGGTGTGTCGGGAAATTATTTTGACTATATATTTTTTTATTTATTTTCATAATAAAAGGTTGGAGAAATTATGCATTAAGTCTAAGGTCCCTCTGATAATTTGATTCAATTCCTGTTCATTCAGAGCATAAAAACGAAAAAATCTGAGAAACGCTAGACAAATTTTGGAACGATTATCTGCATCTATAAAGATGTATTCCATTCCAAATATTTCAGCTGAAGTATAGCTAAGGTTTTCCTCCTCAAACGGAGAAAATTTCTGCATCGTCTGAGGTTTTTTTTTAAAAATTGTTTCCACAGTTACAAGAAAAATATTAAACACTTAATGGGACATTAATACAAACCCTAGAATCGTGATGAGAAGAAAAATGAAATAGATGTATTAACATAATTATCAAATTTTGTGTGTGTGATTGATGATCTAAATTTCTCAGATAACTGTAGCTCAATTACGTAAATCGAGGAATTAATGGGCAAGAACTTTTTTCTTTCAACTACGACCAGAAAATAGAAATTATCAAAATTTTTATTTGTAGCAATTCCTACTCTCGAATACAGTAGAACGTCGTTTATCCGAATCAATTCGAACAGGACACCGTTTGGATATGAGATTGTTCGGATAACCGAAAACCGAATGCTCGATTCCAGTATATGAAACCGGACACTAAACGAATATTGAAAATCATCACATGCGGGAAACGTGCTTGAAGAAAAAGCAAAATAGGTGCAAAATGTCACAATTTTTCCTTTATTGTGAAAAATAATCACTTATTTTTCGCTGTACTATTGTACACCTTCGTTTTTTCGCTGCAAGGTCTTTGATTCTCTTGAGCAGCAGTAGTTGAGTAGGACAGCACTCTGATTGTTATTCGTACCACTCCATATCTGTCTCTAACGCAGTAAACCCGTCAGCATTTGATGGACCCTTGCTACTTTTGTTGTTTCCCGTCACTTTTAGCCTCACGCGAAACAACTGTTGAGCACACTGCACTGTTCGAAAATGTATCCGAACTTTTTTTTCTTTTTCTGTTTATTCAGACCATTTATAAACCCCGTGCACCACACAGTGTATCACATAGGGCTTACAACACAAAGGAAAGATGGAAGGAATATAACACAAACATCCATGCCTTCTCCGGGACTCGAACCCAGGCCCTACGGCACCACAGTCAGCGTCGCTAACCACTATACCGGATGGGCGGCTATCCGAACTTTGGTCCGGATATTTGACGCTCCGGATAATAAACGTTTGGATAAACGACGTTATACTGTATTATACTTAGTTAAAGGTACACTACAAAATGAGAGAGAAAGTACGAGGTTTATATATATACTCTCATAGAATTTCATTTCATCCGAGTTATTGACCAAAATTTGGTATTTTATCTGATCATCTACCAATATTGGCTGCATATTGGCAACTAAGCTTATGCTGGCACTGGAAATCTTAAATAGGAGAGCCATTTCATGGTGGCACCATCTAGTGGTGGGTTTCGCTACCAAATTTGGACCTTTGACTTAATTTAGTTCAAACTCTCGTCGGATGCTAAATATATTTTTTAGAATAGTATTAATGAAATTAACTCGTTAGTTCTTGTTCCAAATCTCACCAATCATTGCATCGTATTTAATAACTGGGACATGTGTTCGCAAGTCTATGTGTATTTAAGCTGTCCCTGCTTTCGTATTTCATACTCTGCTTTAATTTATCTTTATAATTTGTTTTTATCGACACATACGTCGAGAGAAATACTTTTAACTTAAATACATTCCTTAGACTGGCATTAAAATGTTTATAGCTATGTGAGAAACTTCTGTGTCAGTCCTTCATTGACAGTTCTGATTTATTCATTCGTGCTTTAAGCACGTGACTTTTTACGGAATTTAAGATTTTGTTCTATCCATAAAATATTTATTTTTACAAGCAAGCTGCCATTTAGAATTCGATCTTTTAGTAAAATTTCCAACTAGTTAGTAGCCAACTTGTTTAAAATTTAACTGACAATTTGGTGCTTTGATTAGGCAAATAGTGATCACTTTTAGAACCCCGATCAAAGTTCAAGAGAATCTTTGGGGTTTCATGGAACTCAGGCCTAAGTTCCCAGCAGTAGAGCATGATTAACTGGACAGGGCTCATGGTCATCCGGAGTAAGCAAAAAAAAGTTTAAAATGTTCCAAGGTGCTTGAGGTAATCATTGTACAGTAAAAAGAACATGTTTTTTAAGACAAAGAAATATGGTAATTAATAGCACAAGAGAGAATTTAAATCAATGCATTGTTTGTATGATATGTATTATGTCGAAAGGAATTAAAACATGATGATTTTATGTTAATCAGGTATTGTTTTTAAATGGCTGTGTTAAGCTACTTCCAGTTAAAGCTGTCTGGATTGATTATTTTAGCGAGTCTTCCTGTATTGACGTTTGGCTTATTTATTTAAATTATATTTTTCTCATAACGGTTTCTTTTATAAAAATATCTTTAGATATCATAGCTTTTTAAAGTATAGACGGAAATTTTTATTGTTCTCTAGTTTAAAAAAAAAGAAAAAGAAAACATTGACATGCAAAATCGAGTCTACAGAGTATCTTTCAAAAGAAACTTGTTAAAAAATTAGTAATAAGACAAATGTGTAAAATTTCTGCTTATCAAGAACTAGAAAAGTCTTTAGAAATTGGCAAGTAAGACCTTTCTAAGTTTTTTTTTCTTTTCAATTAAAGCATGGATTCTAAGTTTTGAATATCCTTGTTTAGGGACACGAAATTTTTACAACATTGAAGACAAGATATCTAAAACCGGAAATTTTTTTAAGCATTTTCAAATTGCAGAATTTTTTCAAATCAATAAAATTAAAATATTCATCGATATTTCTGGAATATTAATGATTTCATCAGGTCCCATAGCACCTCATCAAGAAAGTAAACAAAACGAAAGGTATACACTCAGCAAAGTTAGTGATTACAAACCTTGTATTGTCTAGACAACGAGTCTGTTTACTGCGTTAAACATTACTTTTCTAGAATGGTAGTCTACGGCAGTATTTAAAATAAGAACAATCAACGCAGTTCCATAGACTAAAGCTTCTTTAGAGTAAAACAATAGAAAGAACTACGGCATGTTTACTGCATGCTTTAATTGCCCATCGCTGAGTTAGATTGAAAATAACTACTACTCCATCATGATCAGAATTGTTTTCTGGTGGTCGCCAAATTTATTTCCAAAGAAACGCATCTCTATGTATGCGCATGTTCAAGCCGTAATACCTTTGGAGACCTGAGGGACCCCTGCAAACTGAGGTTTTGGACCCCAAGAGCCCAAATACGTACTTAGCTTCAGTCAAACTTTGGGCCCTTTAGAGTCTGTGTGCCCCTCCGCAATGCGGGGTTGTACATTACGCCACTGGGTGAGTGAATATTAACGTCGTATTGTTCATTTATACACGAGAGCTTTTGGCGACGGACCTCGTCATTTTGAACCATGGTCAAGTGACGAGGATGATGCCTGAGCTGGCAACCCCCTCTCCTAACTATTACACCACACCAACGGGAGGACGTTTAAGCTCTTGAAATTTAACGTGCATCGCTCCCTTACACGGCGGGTCTTAAGTGGTACTGGGCTCGAACTCATGACATGCCAGCCACGATCCAATGCCTTGACCACTAGGCTACGGCGGCCACGTTACGCCACTGGGATAGACCTTGTTATTTTGAATCACGTTCAAGTGATGAGGATGATATTTAGGCTAGTACTCTTCAAACTACTGCACCACACCAATGGTAGGAATTAAATCCTCGACAGATTTAACTTGCCTCATCCCCTCTACATGGTGGGTCTTAGAGGCACTAAGGCTCGAAATCACGACACGCTGACCACGAGTTCGTGACTTTCACGACTAAGTTATCGCGGCCGGCATGGTGCAGAAATTTGGAGAGGAAAATGCCTGTTCCGATGTTGTCCTCGTTACTTGATTGAGGGTAAAAATTTACGAGGCCCTTCTCCGATAGCCCACTCGTTGCTTTATAGTGTGACGTTAATTATCAAATCTATTAATGCGCATGCTCCATATAAAAATCTAATCTTGAATGTTTTACGTTGAATTTACATTTTTTAATCTAATTATATTTTGCTTTTCGATATTTCAGATATGTGATCAAATTGTTTAATTGATCAAAATACAGAATAATTTTAAACTTAGGGTAATTGATGCTTAGGTACTAAATCGTATATGATTGTCAGTCCACAAATATGGCACAGTTTAGCATATATTTAATAAGAATATCAAATGAACTAATAGAAAATAGGGTCCTAATGCTCTTCGTGGTATTCAGTTACAAAATGAAAATTACAAAAATGAAATTATTTAGAAGGAGAGATACTTGTGTGGAAAATATCTGAATTAAGTTCTTGCGCATAGTGTGAAAGAATTCTATGGCTCATTAAAATGAGTGAATATTTTTTATGAAATTTATTAAAAATCATACCTATTGATTCATGCCATGCATTCTTATACTTTTAGAATTTTCTACTAAGAAATTTAGAACTACTGATCATATTATCATTATTATTAACACCCTTTTATAAGCTTCACTTGTATGTAACGGAATCTTTGAACTCCATTTTTACCCGCTGTAAAAGGTCAGATTAATTCGGAATTTTCCTCGCTTGTCCAGGACCGATGATAATACAATAATTTAATAATCTTATTCCATTGTCCTAATCAGGATTATCATGATTAACGATTTCCCATTTTCAGATCTCATCCTACATCTGGCGATCTCATCCTACATCAGATCCCATTTCCAGATTTGGCGACTAAAAGATGAAGTTACGATCGAACTTAGTTCGGTTAACTATAAAAAAGGATGTTTTTTAGTTTTTTTAAACTATATTTTTTATACTACTCGACACTATGTTGGAACGAAATAATGATTAATTTTTAAATAACTGAGAATAGAATTCAAATACTTTATATTTAAAAAAATTACCGTGCGTACTAAAAATCTGTACCAATACTTTTTATTGCTTGACGCTCTTTTAAACAAGGAGAAAAATACAGCATTCCGATTTTATTTTAAACATGTATAACGGAATTTCATCCAATGGCAAACAAATTTCCAGCCTTATATTTTCTCAACCAGAAATTTTCTACCCCTTCGATTTCTCATTCTAGTAAAATCAATAATCAGTTGGGCTAATACAAATCCGCACAGATTATTTTTAGTCCCTATCTATTTGTATTACTGTCTTTGAATGTATTTTAATATACCTTTTCAACGCTTTTGTTATTGTTCTTTGAAGGTGAAATTTATTTTAGTTCAAACACTACAATATATAAAACGAGAGAGAAAGAGGAAAGAAATAAAGCTAAAAGAATGCTCAAATTCTGCGCTTGTTCTATTTGAGCTGAGGTTGTTTTGTCTTCAGACAAAAAATGTCATTGTTATGGCTGCCGGTCATATTACGCAAATTACTTCTGCCTCGGGCTCATAGCTATGCTTTCTCCTTCACTCAAACTGGAATTTAAACATTGCTTAAACAACGGTTGAATGTTTTACCAAGTTAGAAATCTTATTAAAATATTTTATAAAGATTGGTAATCTCTTGCAGCTCAAAATAAACGGCGGAGAATATTTGAATGGGGAAAAAAACCTTTATATATATATTCAACTTCAGTAACATCCCGACTTACGCGAACCCGCAGTTACGCGATTTTCAAACCTCATCTCAATTCGTCTTTTTCTTTTTTTCCCCCCATCACTGACATTCAGTACCAGAGCCTGATGGAATTAGTTATGGGAATGAAGAAGTTGTCGATTTTTCGAGGCAAATAAATTTAGAAATTGGGAGTGAGGACGTTCAAGAACTGCTTGATTCCCACAATCAGAAGCTGACACTTGATGAAAATTCATAGAAATGGTTGAGCAAGAGCAAGGCATTAAAGAACTTGAGTTTTTAGACCCAGTTCAATCAGAAGATCAAATGACGGTTGAGAATTCGACATAAGGCCTCAATTTAATTGAAAAAGGGTTACAAATTTCAGAAAATACATACTCCTACGAAGAGCGTATTGTTTCATCTAAACAAGGAATAAAAAAATTATTAGCATGCTACGAGAAAATTTTACGGTAGAAAAAAAATCTTTGTGAGCCGGAAGATTAATTTTTAGATTTTATAAAATCTACATCACACAGAACAACTTACGTTTCCAAATTTGTATTCGTGTTATTTTAGATTTTTGTAAACATTGTTTTTCTAAATTATCACTTTCGTCTCCGGTCCCAATTTACATGTATTTATTAGCGAAATTATATCCCGATTTACGCGGTTACACTCGGTCCCACCTACCCCGTAAGTTCGAGGTATTATTGTAGTTTAAATTTTGGTGCTATGCAGTAAGAAATAACTTTTCTTAGGGACTAATTCACGAAAATCTAAATCATGTTCATTTTTATTTGTTGGTATTGTTTGATTTTCACAGAAGAGCAAATTCACTTGGTCTTTAACCAAATTATTCCATGGCACTCAACTTTTAATTCTAGCTTGGTGCATATGAAAGGTCGGGTTTTTAAGTGAATATATAAAATTGCATATCTTTTTTTTTTCCTTCAAAATATGTTTATTCAATCAAAATATGTCCATTTGGTCAATACACCTCTCCCAACGCAGTTTTAATGTATAGATGCCTGTCTTAAAGAAATTCTGATCTTTGATATGGAATCTTTTCAGACTCTCTTCATTTTCATACTGTTACCCCGTAAAATCTGTTCTAAATGTTTAAAAAAACGAAAGAGTCAGTGGGTGAAATATCCGAAGAATAATCTAAGTGCTGCAAAATTTCATATTTTAATTGATTTTATTTCGGCATTGTTTTGTAGGACATATCCGGACATATGAGCGTTGTCGCGGTGGAGCATTGAGCCATAAATTAATTAATAAGTAATGAGCGTATAATTTTCAATTTTTCATGCATTTCATCAATGTACTGAAAGTATTATAGAAACAGTTGGATTCGTTCCCTCCAAAGCTTTCAGAGCATTTCTCACAGATATGTTGGGTTCCCACGTGATTCATTTTGTAGAGAAAAATCACCGGACCGAAATGTTTCAAATCAATGGTATACTTTTAGATCGCGCGCGCGTTTATAATATTCTCTCCAAATTACTAGTTTATATTGCGTGCAGCATTTTCCAAAATTTATATTCATATAAAAGATTTACACAAATATCGGTTAAATGGACTAAAATTCATCATGGTCACATGATAATGACAATCACGTGTTCATTGAATTCAAAACAAATTGACATTCTACTTGTAAAATTTAGATAAAAGTTGAATTTGACAATTCGGCAAAGATGTTCAAGTATTGAGTTTATTCTTCAAAAAGTTTTTCAAAATTAAAAAATATTTATACTGTACGTGTATTTTTAAATCGAGAGAATTTTATTTATTTATGTTCGTTTTTATTATTGACAAATATGTATATTTTAAGATAAAACTTACGCAAAAAAAAAAAAACGTTGGCAACAGCGAAGCTGGTGAACTGATTACCTGGGAACACGTGATTGTATTCATCGTGTGACTATGACGTCACATGAGTATATGAACTGATTGGCTTTAAACACATGTTTATCATGTGATTATGACGTCACATGAATTGAGCCCATTCATATCCTCACGAAATTGAAAACAAATAGGTAAACGGAGCAAGCGCTTTTGAAAAAACCTTTGTTGAAATGTGATTCTTGCAATGGATAATACAACTCTAAACGAGGTTACCAAAAAAGAAAACTGGAAAATAAACATTCGCACGTAAAGAAAATCCATCAACCTAATATAAAACTCGAGTTTTGAATATATAATTCACAAACTTTATTTTCCACTTTTAACTTTTAGAAATTCGTGAGTAACACCTACGAAAGCTTCCCCGGCTGTGTTTTGTTGTCAAAAGAAAACTGAAACTTAACCGATTGTGAACAATACCTTCTCAGCATTGGCTACTTTCCAAGGACACAGCCTCCACTTCTCTCGTATTGTCTCTACCGGGTCAATGGACTATTTATTTCTTTGTTCTAAATCAGATGGAAAAGTGAGTTATTTTCCTTTTCAGCACAATAGCGAATTTCTTCGACTCTTCTGTCCCCCTCCCTCCTATCTGGTTTCTCGAGTTCAGAAATCTTTCTTCTTCCCACAAACTGGGGTTTCTTTCGAACCATTTTTACTTTTCAAGTGTCGCATTTTGCATTGTCTTCCCGGTGGCATTGTATTTATAATTTTAATGTTCTAAAAATCAAACAATTTTGCTTTGGATCTTTTAGTTGCCTTATGTTGGGCAGTTTATGTATAATAGTATTTAAATTTCTTTAAATACAGTTAAGAATACATTTTGTAATGAAGGAACTATAAGAAACTCATCGTTATGGCAATACGAACTCGTGGCTTTCATCTCGCTGTTTCAAGTCCTGGTTCTGCTGAAGACCTGCCGTGTAGGGGGAGGGGATGATGCACGTTAAAGTTGTCGAGGCTTCTCCCTTTGGGGTGGGGTAGAAGTTAGGAAAGAGGGTACCTGCTGAGGTGTTATAGTTTCCGTATATTTCCGCATATTAGACTACTTAAGTCATCAAAGTTTTGTTGTATTAGCATATATCTGTCCGGTAAGAGACAACCTCCTAAATTCTCAATGGCCTATGAGTTTAGTTTAGATTAGCGATCATCATGTGGCACAAACTTGGCTCTTTTTCTTGTGTTGGCTGAATTTTAATGAGTAAAATATTAGATTTGGTCCGGATTTTAGACAAAGATTTATAACCTTCTTTAACCAATCGTATTTTTGTGGTTGATTTATCTTGTTTAACAGCCAGTTTGTGAGGTATACAGGTATTATTTGACTTTATTTTATCCCTCTAAAATTTCTTCTTTTAACTAACCCTCAATCACACCTCGCTGTATTGATTTAGTTCAGATTTTTATTTAAGTTTACGGTAATTTTAAAAAGAAACCGTATAGAAACCACTAAATTAGTCTCTATATCTTTACAATATGCATTCCTCCACATCATATTTATGTAAATTTCAATGTAAGTTTTTTTCCTTCTGAATCTGTCCGATCAAACGACCTCAGATTTACGGGTCTATTTTTCTATAATTAAGTGTTGTCTTATCATAAAATACTCACTGGTGTCGGTGGGTAAGTTTTCGATAAATGCTTATTTTAAAAAATGAATCAGAAAGAACTAATCGTAATTAATAATATATACCGATAAGCTCTTATTCATTATTTATCTTCTTGACTATTAATATTAACCAGTTAAATGTGGCGCCCCCGTTTTAGAGCGCGCAACTTGGTGTGTGTTACTGAAATCGAGGGACGACGAGTATACTCATGAATCACAGAGTTAGTGTCTCAGCTAAAATATTGGATCAGAAAGATGGATTTATTTATTCAATTGCCTATTTTATTACTAATATTTACTGTCCGGGAGGTCTACGTACAAAAATGACGTACAATATTTTACAAGTACGTATAAAATAATTTAGCTTGATCGCGGGTTCATGAGACCCTACGGTTCTTCCGACTGTAAGTTTTTTATGGATATCTATGAATTTTGTTGAACGTCAAAATTCTCGGACTGAGAGACTTAAGCACGCACTAATTTACTTCATTCTTCATTTGAAGAAATATTTTCTACCAGTTTTGACTCTAAGGTACGGTTAAGGTACTAAGTACGGTTGATCACAGTCCTCTTACCAGAAAGCATCCTTGCCTCTTCCACCCCAATAAAATAGCTGTTCTTTAGGCAGCACGGCATTGGGCCATTACTCTAATGTCAGCACATGTATTTTAAAACAGCAAACAAATTATTTTTAAACATCAAACAAATGGCATTTACTCCCATTGATAGATAGGTAACTTCGGACCAACAGCAATCAATGGACTCAGCGCCTGGTCGGCGTCACGCATTTGCCCCATGGCTGACCATACCTAAAAGGAACCCTATTACTAGCCAACTTTTTGACTTTTGCATATGCGGCTAATATCTAAAAAACTTTATCATGGCACATAAATAAATTCGTTATGCGAACTTGTACGCTGTTACAGTCTGTGCATACGGAAACGCATGATTTCATCTTAAATTTCTAGTATTTTTTATTCATTAGTTTTACTCCCGCCTCCCCTCAAAATATTTTAAACATCCTGAAATTTGAGAATATATTTTGTTTTTCTCAAAAATTACAATTTAAATAATCAATGGTCACTTCTTTTTACGTCATGCGTAATCTTGTATACTCGTCATGCGTAATCGTAATAACTTCATTATCGTAATCGTAATCCCTTTGATATATTTTTCGAGTGTAATTTTTATTAATTTCTAATATTTATAATCCGTATATATCAGTTTCCTCATTTAGCAAATGAATCAATTTTTTGACATAATAAAATATGAAATTTACATATTTCTAATATCTCAACGTTCAATGACAAAGAAACAAAAAAATATTGTAATACAGATAAACAAGAATTACGATGAAGTTCCTGTAAAACCATTAAAATATCTCCGATGCAAGTCTTAAAAAAGTTAAATATGTTTTAAAGAAATTCTAACGTATTAATAGCGTGCTATTTGCAAACATAACTTTTTAAAACTAATGGGAAAATGTCAATTTTAAAGAAATACAGGATCTTTTACAGGATGTTAATTTGTGCTCTGAAAAAATGTTCCATCAACATCATTCTAAATTAAACAAAACATTTTTCCTCATTAGTTTATCTGAATTATTTTTTTTTAAAAAGTTAAATACTTATTATTTTTTTTAAAGAAACTGCGATCAACCGGACACACTCTCCAAAGAAACGCTTCTAAGTTTGTTGCCCGAATAAGTATGAAGTTGTGTACCGGAAAAGAGATTCCATATTCCACGTTAAAAAAAAGTAAAGTAAAGAAAAATATTCGAACCAAAAGGTTTTACAATATGCTTTTTTTTAAAATAATTTATTCATTGGCCCTCTTACATCTCAGCCCACTTTCATTTTATTTTGATCCTGAAGGACAATTGGATAAAATAAACACAGCTTATGATATAGAAAAAGCATCTAAGCTGACTCAATCAGACAAGGGAAGTTTCAAAAAGCGTTTTCCTGCTTCTCCTGGACTCAATCAACTTTGGAGTGGGTGACAAATTCGGGAAACCAGCGTCATAAGAGCCTCCTCCCCCTCAATCGATAGAGTGACTGAAGAGGGAGATGGATTGATAAAACCAGGGAGGGAGACGGTTTTCATCATAGAATTGGGGAAAAGTTGGGAAAATTTAAAAAAAACGAAAGAAAAAATAAAAATAAGTCTAAAGAATATATCGCTAAAGAATTTTGCGTGAGACTAATCTTTTTATTGAACTAGATGAAATTTTTTTCATTCTTTATTGTTATTATTTATTTATTTTTTAAAATAGAATTTGGAAACGCTGAATCTTTTATCCACGCGAGATACTCGTGAAGATTGATTCAGAAGAGTTTCTAATGTTAATTTTAATTTTATTTAAATTAAAAATAAGGGTATTTTTTTATTTTGCTTAATTCACTTAAAAAAAAAGAAACTGAAATTGCCTTTAAATATTAATAGTTTTAGTTTCTAATGTATACAAATGGAAACCTTCAACTATTAAAAGTAGTATTCTAAATTGAAAAAAGCGCTTTTGCTTATGTTTTGTATTCGTTCTTATTTTTTTTTTGTATTTTCTGAAAAATTTTAAAATATCTAAATATTATTTTTTTAGTAAGAAATAAATTGAAACACATAAAATTGATATAATCATCGACTATTTTTAGAAGAAAATGTTATTATTTTTAATCATAAAAAATATAATTCTTTTGAAAATAAATAAGTTTTCCCAAGCATAAAAATAACATTTTATAAAATTTCATGTTTGTGAAATATAATACGCTTATTTTATTTATTTCCGAATTTTTAAATTTTGAGAATGAATCGAATGGATAAAAATTTTTGAAATGAAATATAATGTAATGATAATGATACTTAATTAAAGATATTCCAGGATGTTTGTCTGTCTTTGGTTATTACTATTTTAAGTTTTTTTCGCCAAACTAATTTTTTAAATTTCCAATTGAGTTTTATTTGGAAAAACCAATGGAAATACCATAATTTAAATTCAACATTAAAATTATTTTTTCTTGTTGTTTATACTAAGAATTAATATGCAGTCGAGCGAACTAATAGTAGGAATTGAAAAAAGAGCATGATTTGTCTGCATTGTTGTAACAATGCACATCCGGTTTGGCTAGTTTCGCTGAAAAACCGGTTTTCGACACCAACTTTTGTCATTGTTTTAACAGTTACATTGTTACAACAATCTAAATAAATCAAAGTTGGCGTCGATAACCGATAATTAATTTAATTAACTGGTAATTAATGAATTAATATTTGAAAAAAACTATATTAACATCAAGTGTTATCCACTACAAGTTTTAAAAAATTTATTTGAACTCGATTGTATGAATAGAAAAAATTTTACTAACGATTGAAAATTTAAACAAGATTAATTTTAATATAAATATAGAGAGAGTGTGAGCTAATAGTAGGAATTGGAAAAATAAAAGCGCTTTATCAGTATGCGGAAAAACTCTTTAGTCAGTAAGTCACAAATTTTATCACAAAGTCAGTAAGTCACAAGGAATTTTATTATGTGTTTTATTCTCTCATTAAATAAAATTTATAAACGTAATTGTAATTCAAGTCAGTCGAGCTTCTGCATTTATTTGAGAAAATCGATTATTTCATTTCAATATCGATGTATCCTTCGGAAAATGAATCTATAAATCCAATCATTGCGAAAGTTTTTGTTTGAAATTTTTGTAACCACATTATGCTAGTATTTATATTTCAATTTTAAACTATTTTTTTTTTGTTATCTTTGTTCTGCCTTGTGAACAATAAGTCTTTTGCTTAGTGTTAAACTAAATCTCCTGAGTATGCTATCAAACTTTCAGCACTGCCACAAATATAAGTGTTTGGAATCTTTTTTTGGCGCTTCAGAGAACAATTATTTTACAGTTTCCTAGAGATAGTTATTTTTTTCCCATTCGTTCTTGCTCTGCGAAATGTTTTTTTGCAGCTTGAGCGGTTTTTGCGAACTTTTAGAAACCAGAGTAATTTTTTTTTGTGTGTGTGAGAATTTCCAGGAGATGAGCCACCGAAAATTACTCAGTATTTCTTGGAAATTACTAATTACCCCTGTGAGAATGATCTGTTTTTTATGAGTCATTCCGGCAGATCCCTTACATTTCTTGAAAACGATAATTAACCCCTTATTTCTCTTATTCACTTAAAGACCTCTTATCTAATTGGCTAGAGAGGATGTTTGAAGAAAAAAGGGGAAAGGACAATTTTTCCCTTTGTATTGTTACCATGAAAAATTAACATATTATCGAAATAATAATGTCCGATGCTATTTCTGTGGGAGCGTGGGGCAACAAGTTTCTAGGGCGTGGTCGTTTGAAACAGGATATTTTAAAACAAATTTTCATAATTGCGTCCTTTTATTCGTTTTGTCGTTAAAAAATGCAACTCAAAACCTCTAATTATTTCTATTTATAATATGTTCGTTTTCTCTTCACAAATTCAGTTTCCAAGGTAAAAAAAATGAAATCCATTTTTTTTTCAATCAAAGGATTATAGAACCGGTTAGTTAATTTAAGATTTCACATCCACGAAAAGCATCATCTGTGGAATAAATTTTTATTCCAAGGGGGTCTCTTCTGTTATCATCAATCATTCGATAAAAGGTGGGAGGACCGTTCAACATTCTTTTATTGAATTTAATTGAAAAGTTGGAAATAACACATGTTTAATTCAGTCGGAAAATTATATTTTTTTATAACTATACAATGATTTTTTTTCTCGCTTTAATCAAGTTGTCTTTCGAAATATGTTTTTACTTAATTAATTTCACATTATTGTTATCTTGCATATCTTATGATTACTATAATTTTTTTAAAGTGTAACATATTATGTTGCATTAAAATGAAAATTATATGTGCAATATTTACATTAATCTCTCTCTATATATAGATAGGAAAAAGCGACTAGCTCACTCACTCATGGCGAGATCCTTGGAACTATTATACCTACAGACTTGAAATATAGCAGGAATGCTCATTTTGTTGAGTAGGGATCCACTAAGAACGGGTTTTGTGAAAATCTGCTTTCAAAAAGGGTTGACAAAAATTCCCTCTTTGGAAATATTAGACCTACACATAAAATTTGGCAAACCTATCTCTTTTGTTAAGCAGTTATCCACAAAGAACAGAGTTTGTGGAAATCGTTCCAAGTTGGTTCTCAGAAGGGTTTTGGTGGTTTACGGGAAACGTTTTAAAATTTAAAAAAATTCATTTTTTTTTAACTATTTCACTTACAGACCTGAAATTTGGTCACAAAGATACGCTAAGAACCAGTTTCGTTGAAATCAACTCCCAGAGGCAACTTAAGAGGCATTTGGGATAAAAAAAAATATTTAAAAAATTCCCGTTTTTGAATTATTAGACCTGTAGGTTTGAAACTTGGCGAACATTTTTCTTTTCTTGAGTAGGTATTCGCAAAAAATGAATTTTGCAGAAATCTATTCTAGGGTGGAGGGATTATGGGGGCGTAAAAAAAGTAATTTTTTCTCCAAATAGAAAATTAAGCCCTGTCTTTTTCGAATCAAGAATCGATTCTGTAATATTTTTCGAGAATCGATGCTATTAGAATGTTTTTAATGCAGTCGAATGCTTGGTTTCGCTGGACATCTCCCAATTACAGAAAAACAATGTATAGAAATACAACTACATGAAATACGGGCGAGTAATAGCTAGTTACTGAATAAAGTCGCTATAAAAAGTAGCACATTATTTGTCCAGCAAAAAAAATTCATTTCGAAAATTTAAATTAATTATAAAATGATCGTATAACGGTTTTTTATTTGGTCTACTGAATGTAATAGCATAAAATTAATCTATATTGTAACTCAAAAACAATTTTTTTTGTCTTTACTTTATTCAAAAACTAGGTATTTCATCAATGTTTTTAAAAATACAAAACACTGTTATATCTGTATAAAAATTATAAAAAAGCAAATAACATTCCCCCCTTTAATTGAAATTGAAAAATTAACTTGTACACAAAAAAAAAACCGAAAAATTAGTTTTTTTAAAAATTGATTCAATATAGTAAGTTTTGTTTTTCAAGTTTTCTATATGTCACTCGTTCCTATTTCATTATTTATATTGATCTTTCATCCTTGGAAAAAAATAGTTTTTAATGTAAGTTGATATTTCCAGGTACTGGCTCATTCGGGCGTGTCGTTCTATGCCGGCGGAAAAAAGACAACAGATACTACGCCATGAAGATTCTGGAAATTGCCGACGTTATTCAACTGAAACAGGTGGACCACGTTAAAAATGAAAAGTCTCTTCTAGTCCAAGTTCAGCATCCATTCATTATTGAATTGTAAGTGATTCGTCAAGATCTCTTAATGCTTTCTCTTTTTCTATATTATAAAAGGATCGCAAAACACACTCATATTCCTTGCATTTCAACGAACAAATTCTAAAACCTTGCCACTTTAAAAGAAAGAGGAATACAATAATTCGAAGTTGGAAGGACCAATAAAAAAATTTCGAATCATCAAGAAGGTAGAAAAAATTCCCAAAATACACGAAGAGAAATTTTTTTCTAACACATTTAAATTTGAAACTATGCAATAAAATAGCAATTGTGTACATATGTATAAAATTATTTTAAAGTATTTTAAAAAGTATATATTATACTGTATAAATATTTTACAGTAGTTAAAAGTCCTTTTTTTAAAGAATACATTCCATACATTCATACACAATCCTACGCATCTCTTCTTCACAATAGCGGACCATCCTTTCTGAACACATGTGTAACAAGGCAACGTGTTAAACGAAAGAAATGGGCGGCTGACAACAGGTATGGTTGGTCTACTGTCTACTTAAGGGAATGAAAATAATGAAAGTGTCTTTTTGCCTGAGGAACCGGAAAACACTAAGAAGGGGTAGCAGACAGATGTTCATCAAAAGGGCTGCGTTACAAGGGAGACACGTAGAGACAACACAACGCAAAACTTGTAAGCTCCAACCTGTTTATTACAGGACTGCACATGATAGTGAGTGTTCGAATATTGTCGAGAGTTTTAAAACATGACTTCGAATTATAGCGTGTTGTAGTCTGGCCAGCCACAGATTTTACTTCGAAATATTGAGTGTACCAAAACGCATTGTTTTAGTTCGAAATATCAAGAGTTTTTCTAGGGACTGAGCCTATACTTCGAATTATCAAGAGGTTCGTATTATCGAAGGTTTGAATTAACGAGAGTCGACTTTGCTTAGCGAGAGTGATTGCTTTAGCTGTGTAGTACGAAGGTTGATCAGGAAAAAAGGTTACAAGCCTCAGCATTTGAAAACCACATATTGTGGAGAATTTTTTCCCCAAAGTAGAGACAGATGGCACTACTTGTCATACAGATGGTTTGCGAGAAGGTAGTGAAAGTTTCCAGACGGTTCAGGATGATTGAAATGGCAAGACTCTTAGGAAATTGATCTTGTTTGAAAGTGATTTAATTTTATGGGCAAAGAATGTGTCCGCATCTGCAATAAGCAGACACTATGTAGCGAAATTGTGTCACTCTTTTCAATCAGGCAGATAGGATGTCGAAAACCGCAATATGACAGGGAGCTGCCGGCCAAGTTCTTCAACAACAGAAATCAACACGGCACGAATTGAAAAAATGATTCAAAATGATCGACGGGTAACTCGAGTGAAATCTCGTCAGAGCTGGGACTGAGCTATGATAGCGGGCAGCATATCGTTTCTGATGTGCTGCGATATTCCAAGACAGTGTTGTGAAATCATCGGTCGATGGTGGACAAGGACCTAATTTCTACCAAGACGGGTTAAGCAAGTTGGTCCTGCGTTTTTATATATGCCTAAATAGACTTGGTGATTATGTGGAAATGTGATAGGCACGTATACTTCTAAATTCCCTTTTGTATTTTCTGTCTAGTAATAATAAATATTTTTTATTCGACTTGTAACCTTTTTTTTTGGATCAACCCTCGTATATTAATTTTCAATTTAGCTGGTATTCCGGTGTCAAGCAAAGTGCCTCTAATATATCCGGTTTAAATGCTACTCTGGCCCTTCTTGAAATTTATTAAAAAATAAACATTTTCAAATTAAGTAGTGTGGAAGAGCCCTTTGACTCACTCATGACAAGACCCTGATAGTCAGGGACGTCTTAAGATTTCTAGAGGCCCTGGGCTCCTATGCAAAAGTAGGCTTCGCCTGTGATCTTTTTATGTAGATAGCATATAGCATAGGTTAAGAAATACTTGTACAAACGGTAATCCAGTGTGTGTATGACTCGCAATCGCATAAACCTAGGCACAAACTGATTGATCCAGTTGCTACCTAATGCCAGTATGGTGTATGGTGGTAGGCCTAGATACGGACATGACATAATGCAGTCTTGCCACTGTTTCCAATAGGTCTATAGTTCGAAACTCTCAGTCAGCTCTTGCCGAAGCTCAGAACACGGGCCTAGTTAGGCCATGACTTAAAACGTCCTTGTTGATGGAGTCTTTGCCTTCAAGGAGATAGAGATGTTCCAACTACTACCTGCAGACTTCCTAGGAGACATATTCAATCTTACTTCTGACAAAAAGCAAGAAACCTTTCTGATCTACACAGTGGCGTAACGGAGAATATAGGGCCCCCTTGCAGAGGATTGCAAAACCATAACTTTTGGGCCCGCTAGAATCATGGCCTCCTCCACCGCGATGGAAGGGGGGGGGCGGGGTTGTACGACTTATTATGCCTTAAGTCGCTCTCGATCGTCTATTAAATTGCACAGGTTTTGACAGAGAAACTTAATCGCTACAAAAATGCTGTCGCTTAAGATTTTTTGAAGATTTTTAGACTCTTGGACTAGGTTTAGCCGTTGCCTTAAACCATGTGGAATAAATCGATGTACCACTGCGTACTGATTGACCTTGTGCCAATTGTTAATGGGCAGTAAAAAAAATACATATTTAAAAATTTATTATTTTCCAAAAATATTCTAAGTGGAATGCATCTCTGTTGCTTCTGAGTAGGGAATTATATACAAAACTAAAAGATGCAGATCACTGTAATTCACAGTATATTAACATAAAACTCTGCGGGAAATGAACATAGACTCTTTGGATTAAGTAGAATCGATTATAAAAATTATACGAAATGAAGAAATAAAGTAGTACTATTATTTTAGCATTATAATTTAAATAGACCTCAGAAGTTTATCTATTACGTCACATAGGTCATGGGATAAATGAAGTATCGACAAACACAATCGTAGTGGTTTGTATATATATCCAGAGATTTTATCCATTTAAGTACACTGCAGATCCCATTATTCCGCGAATTATTATGTATGTCAAACCACGACATTAAATATGCTGCAGAAGAATATCTTTCAAAAGTTCCTACGCTGACACGTTCGAGATTACGGTGTCATCTCAAGTGGCAATCTTGTCATCTTGTAATTTTTTTTAAAAAATCCGTCACCATAAGCCTATTGTTCTACTTTCGAGCGTCATTAATCTAAAACCTGGTGTTAATTTTTCTTATTAAAAGAGAAATTTTCAAATTGCTAAGTAATGCATTGTTTTGAGAAATCTATTCACAAGTAGTTTTTAGATGAATTGTTGCTGATTACAATTTAGCTACAAAAAGTGTTAGTTTCTTCGTTATTCTGAACATCTTGCGATCAATTCGAAAGTATGTATAAGAGACGTTCGAATGAAGTGAAAGAATATTCATTGATACTTTTGGAAGAAAACTATTTTTAACATACAAAAAAAAATTAGTAATATAAAATACTTCCACTATCAGTAAAATGATGACAAAACAACTTCTGAAACAACCATCGATGTATAGTGTGTTTACACTTTTTAAAACAATTCAGATAAAGGATTTAGAAGAATGCGGATATTTAGGGAAAATATTGAGGAAACAGTTTATGTTTGATATTGAAATTATCGCTTGATACTTTCAAATTTTTTCCCCTCCTAAATAACAAGTGAAAACAAGCTATGGATAGAAGGATATGTTTTTGCCCTTTTCCATCAAAAAAGATTCTTATTTTGTATTCAGAAGCGTGGCGAAAAGCATAGAAAAACTTTATAAGTGCAAAATAAGGAAAATTATTAATGACAAACGATCAGAAAAAAATATTCAGTCACACTACCTGGAAAAAGCACTTTTGATGAAAACCCGAAAAAGGTACATATTATTTCGAATATTTCTCAAACAAAGTCAATCAAAACAAAAGAAAACATATCGACGCAGAACTAATTGAAAATCCTTTACGAACATGTTGCAACTATAAGATAAATTTTTGACAAAGATTTATTGATTTAAAAAACTGAATGTGTGTTTGTGTCTGTTGCTGAGGCAAGCAGCTCAAAGCAAGAAATTTTGTAGAACTTTGTGTGGAAACTATTTAAGTGGAGTTAAAGGAATTATATAACCTTTGAGTTTTAACTTAAGCGACTGCAACAAAAAAAGTCTATTTACTGTCCAAAAAAATGCACAAAACCTGGTTCCGAGAATGCAAAGAAAGTTTTCGAATGGGTGTGATTGTTACAGGTTTATAATAAAATGTAAAATTAAAAATATGAAGAGTCGATGAAAATATTAAAGTATAAGACTCATACTATCAAAGAAATATCTTACGTCCAAAATATTTGTAGAAGAAACTCCATTTCTTTATCTCAATCATTTTCAAAATGTGGAACAATATCAAGACAATGCTATCATCATACATCTGAAACTTCCTCGGAATTTCTTTAAAAAATTAAAATTGACTCAAATATTGCATATACATACCTTTTCAATATATTCCTGCTAATTCTCCTGACGTTTCAACCGCGCAATATTGTGTTTTTTGACGAACCACTTGTTCTCTTTTTACACGTTAACTCGCTATAATCGATGGCCCCTGAAGTCGTGAAGAACCAGTAAATGTACTCGGAAATTTTGCACAAAACTAATCTTTTATATAATAGAAAGCAGGATTGGGACGTATAGTTCAGAAAAAAAAGGATATCAAGATCGAACATTTTTTTAAAAAATTAGTCTGTTCATTCAAATATTAAAAACAATGTTTGAACACCTTCTGTATAACACTTAAGATAATTTGTCGGAACAAAAGGTCACGAGATATAATTAATATATCACCATCTTCTTCAAGGAAGTTTGTGCCGTAATCTTCATCCATTTTTAATGATTTTCCCGAGTTTGGCTAAAATAAGAGAAGTTTCCGATCGTAAATAAGACGCCGAGAGTAAATTATGACACCGAAACTGAAGCAAAACAGTTATCTGAGTTATGACCTAAATAACGTCACTTGCAATGTTCTTCGAAAATACATGGCAGTAAAAAAAAACCTTGCACTATCTCTTCCTTAACGTGTGTTTTTTTTAAAAATTTTTACAGTTACTCAAAATTCTTTCATCATTTCAGCATTTAAATATAATTCAAATACAGTAAAATACGTTTAAAGCCCAAACGCTTAAGACGTAATATCGGTTAACACGAAATAATACAACGGTCCCGACAAGCTACTATGCATTATTCTCTTAACACGAAAAGAATTCCCTTCCGGGGATGAGCAAAATATGGAAATCAGCAGCCGGATTGGACTATCCTACTGTATCATCAGAAGAATTCGTTGCAGTAGATGATGATAATGTTTGTACAGACCCAATTATGGCAGACTAAGACATTTTGGAGTTTGCTTAAAGTTCAAAAAATGGAATTGATACAGATTCCGACGATGAAAATTAAATGAGTAATGCAGCTCCTGTTTCCACTTCATCCAGAATAAGAAACATCATGAAAAGTAGGTTCAGTTATTTGTGTGTGTGTGTGTGGACGCACATTCTAATAATGAAATAAATAACAAAATGGACGACATCGAACAATTTGTTGACAATTTCACGCTAAAAAATACAAAGAAAAATATCTGATTATTTTCCAAAAATTTAATAAATGTTTCTTAAATGTAAAATAACTTAAAAATTTGCAGTAAATTCATTAACTCTTGTTTTCTTTGTTACATTGATTTTTTGTTAAATACATGCATATATACAAAGCAATGAAAAAAAATTACTCTAGTTAACTTTGTTAAATTTTTTTTTTGCGATATCCTTTTAAACAAAATTCTTTTAACACGAAAAAATATTTCTGTACCCTGAAACGATTTTCGCTCTATTTTAATTACACTTTACAATCGTTTTAAATCTTGCAGAAGCTTTCAAATAGAAAATATCTTGACAAAGAAACAAAAAAGGCATTGAGTTGAGATTCAATCTGTCAATTGGATAAAAAATATCTGAGGTCACATGAATATTTTTTCCTAATTAAATATTTTTACAACTATATTTTATTATAGTTTCGTAAAAGGCTTTAATGACGAATAATCTTTATCCCGATTTTAACTAACTTAAAGGCACGACTAAATTTCGAGGAAATTTTGGCGTAATGTTGGCTGAATCGAACTGGACCGGAAAATATTCTGCTAGATAATGTTTAATAATTATAACGAAAAATAAGTGATATACAACATTTAATGAACTATCTATTTCTTTTTCTAAAAAACGCCGCTAGCAATTTTTCACGAGGCAGATAATGAGACATTTTTTGGGTGAAATGTTTGGCTTTTTTAGCAGATTATTTTTCAACTTGGCGCTGAACCAAGGACTTCTATATGACATTTAAACATTTACTTCTAAGTTACTGAATAAAATGTATTTTTCCCTCATTAATTAAATAAAATGGTAAAATAAAGATTTTTTTTCTTGCTTTCTCTTGTAAACATGACTTTTTATAACATTTCACAAGTAATTTCTCTTCGTTACAAAATAAAAGTAATTTCAAAACAAGATTTTTTTTAAACGAAGCAGTAATTTCTGAATTTGGAGACTGTATTTCACAATTTCCCTTTTAACAATTATAAATATTTAACTAAATTGCCTGTCTCGTTGAAAACAATTTTTTTTTCTCCTTCAAACCGAAAGACATTTTTCGAAGCGATACAAGCGCATTATATTTATCTTGTGCATTTGTGTCATGATTTTGTGCTATACAAATACATGCAATGCGAAATAATTTTAATTTTATGTATAAAATGCAGATCAACCGCCCATCCGGTATAGTGGTTTGTGACGCTGACTGCGGTGCCGTAGGGCCTGGGTTCGAATCGCTGAGAAGGCGTGGATATTTGTTTATGTATAGTGCCTTCGCGGCATGGGGGTACTCTAAATTGCCGTCAAGCCGCAAGTCCTCTCGTGAGGTTGGTGGAAGGGGAAGAGAGGTGAAAAGCCCCCTACCACCCCGAGGGAGCTCTCCCTCAAAATTGAGGTGGGTGGGTGAGTGAGTGAATACTAACGTCGCACTGTTCAGCTACACGGGGGCTTTTGAGACGAACCTCGTAATTTTGAACCATAATCAAGTGACGAGGACGACACCTGAGCTGGCATCCCCCTCTCCTAACTACCACACCACACCACGGGCAGACATTTGAGCTCTTGACATATTTAACGTGCATCGCTCCCTTGCACGGCGGGTCTTAAGTGGTACTGGGCTCGAACTCATGACAAGCTGGCCATGATCCGATACCTTGACCACTAGGCTACCGCGGCCACCAAAATTGGGGTGGAACCGAGCCAAATCGTACTGTCACCTGCATGGTGCTCAAAGATATGGCTAACGACAGGCGAAAAAATCTGACCCTTAGCCGCGATGAATTTCGTGGACCTTGATCTGATGTTACTGTCGATTAGGTAGCATAAGTAAATGCAACAACAAATACAGATCATGTGACTTGTTTTCTGTGAAATCAGAGGGATCGTAGAGTAGCCAAATGGTCATGTTCGCAAACTCATGGGTGCCTTTGTTCGTGTCGAGTCGTCATTTCTATACATTAAAGACCCATCGTGTAAATGACACGGATAAATGTTAAATATGCCTTGGCTAAAGTCTTTAAGTTGTCGTGGTGTGGAAGTTGGGAGCGCCAGATTAGATGTCGCTCTCTACACTTGATTGTTGCTAGGAATACGAGTGAGTGAGTGAGAGTGAGAGAATATTAACGTCGCACTGATTAGCAACACGATGGCTTTTGGCGACTGTCCGCGTAATTTTGAACCATGGTCAAGTGACGCGGACGACACCTGAGCTTGCACCCCCCCCCCTCTCCTAGCTAGGAATACGAGATCCACTGCCAATGGGCCTCGTGTTGCTTTGAAGCAAGGATGTCAAATTCGCGGCTCGCGGGCCGCATGATGCCTGGTCAGTATATTGGCAGACAATAATATAATAAAACATCAATTTCTCCTGAAATAGGAAAGATAGTAGCAGAGAGAAAAGATGTCAAGCGTCAGGACGTAAACACTGAATTCTCCTTATTATTTTATATATGTTTATTGCAATATATATTTGAAATATAAACCTACATGTCTATGAATATTGATTTTCTTTGCCATCCACCTGAAGTTAAACCTTGTTTATTTGGCCCAAGTCAGATTTTAAGTTTGACACCCTTGCTTTAAAGTTCAAAACAATCAAATCCTATAAAACCAGTACTTGTTTATATTTTGATATTTGCTTAGAATTATTTTTTATCACATGTTTCCTGTTGAAAATATTTAAAGTTGCCAGTTTAAAAATTAATATATTAATCTTTAAACTGGTAGATCATTGTAAATCTATTGGATTTTACAATCACACTACTACAACAGCAACAACAAAAACTACTGCTGCATCATTTTTTGAATTTTAGTCTTTCTTGTGCATAAAGTTGGCTGAGAAGGATATGTAAGGTTTACGTGCAAAACATTTCATTCAAAAAAATAAATAAAATTTATCTCGTGATATATGTTTGAGCACATAAGAGAATGAAAGCAATAAGTTGTGCATAGATGGGAATAAAGATGAATACAGAATCCAGCAGCAAAATATTCAGAAAAAGTTGATTGTGCAACATTGTCTTACTCAGTAGCGGTTAAATAATGACGCCTTAATACTTCCTGAAGTTTGGGCTCCTATTTCCACCTGTGATCCTTTTATCAAAATCATCGTAATGTCATAGTAAAATGAAGCTTTATTAGAAAACTTGTTTTCTACATTTTAAATTCGCAAAATCATTACGTCTTCAAAAAATCAACTGTTACTAATATTTCATTTTCAATATTCATCAAACCCTAATTATTCAAATCTAATGGAATCGTGCGATTTCTCAGTTTTTTGAAGAATATGCATCTGAATAATATTTGACAATTTGCCCCTTTCCCCCTGAGGTCGAGGCCCCGGGCCTAGTTGTCTCATGCCTTGAAACATCCTTGCCAATAGAAACAACATACTAACAGCTTAGAATATTTGTAAGTAGTCCGGCATGACCATGCCAAAAGTGACCCCCGGGTAACAAAAATCCGGGGTCAGATTTGGAATATTCTTGTTAGTTTGCCGGATAATGCCGGACGTCCGTTTTTTTACGAATATCATGGCAGATGCTTACCTAAAAGCCCGTGGGACGCAAAAAGCCCTTGGGGCCCTTGGTATATTTGGGGCGGAGAACGAGAATCCTAGATCTTATTTCAAAAATGCCAATAACTTTGCCGAATAATACCGGACGTCAGTTTTTTACGAACACCGTGGCAGGGTACCTTTGAGGGGCAAAAAGTGGTTTCCTGGTGAACTTCGGAGTAGGGAACAAGAATTCGAGGTCTAATTTCGAAGATTCCTGTAAGTTTGACGGATAACGCCGGACTACCGTATTGACATTTTGACCACCTTTTCCTAATATAGCAGTTCCTATTTAGAGAACTGCATAGATTTGCAATCTATCTTAACCAAGCAAGATACAGTTTATATTGATCTTAATTTGTCATTCTTGGATGCCTGGGTTTGTCCTACGACGACTTGCTAGGTCTTCCTATGCTAGTTTATGACTTTTTGAGGGTGAATAAACTCATAGATCTAGTCTAGCAGAAGCTTGACAAGGAGATAAGTAACAACAACAACAACATAATTTGTCATTTGTTTTTAATTCGTTAAGCGTCATTATCCTCATATATTTAAAAGTTATTAATAAAGCATTATGCGCGCAATATTCCAAGCTATTAAAATCTTTATCTGTGTGATATTTTCTTAGAAATTGCTATTCGATGTATTCTAATTGCTGCAAAATGGTAACCAAATTAGTTATTATTTTAATTGCTTTTCCTCAGTACTATTTATGAGGAAACATGTCATTAAAACATGTTATTTCTTGACAGATTGTGGACGCATCATGACGACTCCTGCCTCTACATGCTGTTCGAATATGCTTGTGGAGGTGAGTTGTTCACGTACCTCCGAAACGCTGGTCGCTTCTGCAGTACGACGTCCATGTTCTATGCAGCTGAGATAGTGCTGGCCCTGGAGTATCTTCACAAGCTCTCCATAGCTTATAGAGATCTCAAACCCGAGAATCTGCTTCTAGACAGAGATGGTCATCTCAAGATCACAGATTTTGGGTTTGCTAAGAGGCTCAGTGATAAGTAAGATTCGAGTTTTTAGATGCTTCAGTTTAAATATCGTGTTATGTGAAACCTTAGCACTGTAGTCAAATAAAATTTACTAAAATGAATTACACGCACAAAAAAAACGAATCAAAATGGAGCTGTTGATAGTGATTTATATCTAAATATGTGTATATTGGTAATTATCACAAGTTATGTTATGAAAATTGATTTATTGTGTTTTCCCCCTAAAAGCATATTTTTATTAAAGCTAATTTATGCTAAGTATGTTGGTGAAATTACAAGTAAATAAAAGGCTCACAGTACGATTAAATTGACAAAAAGAGGTCACAAGATCAAAAAAAGAAAAAATTTTCTACCTAAATTATTTATATATATTTTTCTATTATCTCACAAAATTCGACATTTGAAAGAAAATTTTATATTGATAATTACACAACTCGATAGAAAATTTTAAAAATTAAACTGATTTATCTAAGAACAAGGAAATCACAAGTTTTCCTTCATTTAAGATGTTCAGGAATTTTTGCTACGCCTAATGTTTTATTTTTTTTCTAATTATAGCTATTATATGTACCACAAGCTAGTATGCGTTTTTGAATCAAAACAACACTTAAATCTTAAAAAATAATTAAATTTAAAATTGATACATTTTTTTAAAAAATTTAATAAGCGTTCGTAAAAATGTTATTCTATGAATTTCAAACAAATGTTATCACAAATTTCATGCTAACATTTTCTGTCCATTATTCGACATATTTGTGAATAAAATTTCAAGTGTATACTTCAATTACTGTAGAAAAAGCAACATTTTCAAATTGTTTTTAATTTATCGTTTAAAAAAATTAAATAGTTGCTTTTTGTGGTATTTTTAATACAAGTCATGTATTACATGTTACATGTGACGTAGTTTGTAAGCAAACAATTTATAAAAACCATTGAATTAAAGATTTTTGTTTAAATCGTTCTATGTCCCTTTAACTAAATAATTTTAATAATAAAAAATGAATATCTGCGTTTTAAAATCAAAGAAGATTTTGAACTCTTTTTTTTTTATAACTATTCATTTCAAAATATTATATATCTTATGTAAAAAAGTTTTTAACTTCTATCATTTAATTTCTAGAAAAGATACACATTAGGTACAAATTATCGAGCAGCAAATTATTACTGGCATTGAAACGCAATTCGATGTCCCAGATGCCGAATTAACTTGATTCATTAAACAACATGCTTGCAACATATGTTGCATACATATTATTGCTTAGGTTGAAAAGGGAATTATGGTGTAAGGGTTGTAACGAAAGCGCAAGGTTACAATTTTTTAGTGCTTTTTCCCTAAAGATGTCGCAATTTTGCTGTTGACCATTAACTTTTTAAAACATTATACAATAATTAACTTGCCCAAAACTTTAAAAAATGAAGGAAGGAAACAAATACTTATTTCAGAGAATTAACTTTTAAGCAGTGAAAAGCACAAACATTAGATACAGAGAAAGATGGCGCAGTGGGCTAAATTCAATGACTTTCCAAGTAAACCTTTTGATATAAGCTTGCTTTTTATAATTTGCTGATGAATAATAAAGTATTCAAGTAATTATTTTTTTCCGATTCTTTTAGCTAAATTTGTTTCGTAATTATTAAGTTTGAAAACGCTTTTCGAGTCTTCATTCTTATTTAAAAGTTTGTCTAAATGAGCATTTAGCGTGTACTATTTTGTTAGAAGCTGCAAGATTTTGCCTGTTTGGTTTGATTAACTGCAATTTTCATTTATTTAAGAAGCATTGCTTATATCTTATTCTTTTAATCCTTGTTACATGAATGCATTTAAGCTCACTCATTGTATATGTGTGGGAAAATGTTTAACTATTTATAAACTGTAAATTATGTTTTTAACAACATGAATATATTTTGTTATCGGCCTATTTTCTAATATATCTCAATACTCATTGGTGCAGTAGTTATATTACGGTAAATTTTACTATTTTGTGTTGCATAAGAAAATAACCTTTTAATTTGTAATTAATTTTTGTCTTTTAGAACATGGACTCTTTGCGGAACCCCAGAATACCTTGCTCCAGAGATTATTCAAAGTAAAGGCCACAACAAAGCTGTTGATTGGTGGGCTCTCGGTATTCTCATATATGAAATGCTAGCTGGGTAAGTGTTATTTTTAGCCAGTGACATCTTACGATTTCTTGAGGCCCTGGGCCTCTGCAAAAGTGGACCTCACCTGTGACCCTTTTAAGCAGACAATACATAACATACGTTGTCAAATACTAGCACAAACGGTAAACCGTACCAAATAAATGTGCGTGTCTCACAATGCCACAAACCGATTCAACCGATTGCTGCCTTTCGATTCAATGAGTAATGATGGTGTATGGTGGTAGGTCTAGACATGAACGACGTACATGAAATAATAATGCAGTATCGCCGTTGTTATCTCATGGTATACAATTTGAAATTACCAGTTTTTTTTCGCAAAATATGTCCGGGATTAACATTTGACGATTGAAATCATTGTTCGGTTCATGATCTTACTAAGGCCGAATAGAGCACGAGATGATGCCCCTCCGAGACTTGATTCCGGGCCCAATTATTCCATGCCTTAAAACGTCCCTGTTTTTTTGAAGTTAGCATCAATTTCGAGAGAAAAATGGTTTTAAAGGACTATAGTTCTATGAAACATGGATGTCTTTTATGTTTTAACGAACCTTAAACGACAATTTAACATTTGTACACTTACAGACAATCCACAGTCCAAAATGTAATGTTTTATCAGTCTTTATTTGTGGGAATAGAAGAATATGACCCCCCCCTCCCCTTGTGTAAAAATTTCTTTTAATTTTGATGTATTCTGTACTTTTCAAAACTAAATGCAATATGTCATGTGAGATACCATCTAATGCATATTTTTTGCTTTTTCTGCAGATTTCCTCCTTTTTTCGACACCAATCCTTTTGCTATATACGAAAAAATATTAGCTGGCAAAATTGATTGGCCCAAACATATAGATCCTATTGCCAAGTAAGTTCGCATGTTTTATTTATTCTTTTTGGTGTCTTATACTGAGATTTAAACATTTAAAATAAATTTGAAAAACAGCTTAACGAATAATAGCTTAAAACAAATTTTTTTTTTTTAAACTGAATATTCTTTAATTTAAACTTTGGCTAAACAATCATTAAAAATCCTCGAGAGCTTCAACAAAAATATAATTAAAACCTTTATTAAGTGTTTATCGGCTCGTGGTGTCTCCGAATAAATTAAAATCTAAATAACTAAAAGATTAATTTTAATTCAATTATGCTGTTAAGAAAAAAAATTATTAGAATAATTTTACCGAGAGAATACTTTTCTTACATTTTCAAGTCATTAATATCACAGATTATAAAGATTAAAAAACAATCATAAAACAATGACATTGATGTAAGAATGCTTAAAGAGGAACGCAAAAACATCGAAATAGTTCCAGATTATGTTGAATTTCAATCTCCTATCACAATATATACCAGTGGTAGGCGGATAACTAGAATGTGGAATGGAATATTGAGCAGAGATATTAATATGTAACCATTGATAAGCGATTTGCGTGAACCAATTACAGAATGCCATCTATCATGCTAAAACCAATTGAAATGCTCGCTCTTATAACGGCTTAGGGTAACCCATTTTCACGCTCCAACATTGTGTATTAAATTCGAAATTTAACATTTGGAACAGTTAACAGAGAGACTCTGTAAATTTATTAACTGGTTTTAAACTGAAAAAAGGCGATTTTTATTAAAAGCAACTTAAATGACAGTAAAATTATCAATTTTTAATCAATTCAAAATTACAGTTCGGAAAACAGTCTTTAACAAGAAATTATACCAATAAATCTGTGCTGAATAATATAATATAACATTAAAATTAAAATGAGAGCTTAATTTCTCTTAATTAAAGCTTTTTATTTTAGACGAAGAAAAGAAATATAATATTGCTCCTGCATGAGAGAAAATTATCTCATCAAATCATTTTCTACGGGAAAAAAAACTAAAACTCTTTCTTGAGTCTTTTTATTATATTTTTACCTAATATTTTATAACGGAATTTCGTTATAATTATCTCCAGATGACGGTTAACCATTTTTCAGCCTTAACTTTGTACGCTTATGAAGTTTGGTTAAAAGTATTGAAGATTTAGACCATTATTACTTTTTACTTTCTCTTAACAGAAGTTAATGACTAAAATTTTCTTTAATTTTCTACTCGTGTGTTAATTACTTCTTTAAAAATTCTTTTTCTAGAGATTTAATAAAGAAACTATTAGTGCCTGATAGAGCTAAACGGCTTGGAAATATGAAAGTAAGTATGTTATATTTTTAATAAATGTTCTTTTTTAATGATTTGTTGAGAATATTAATCTTTGTGGAATAGAAAAGAAATTATACTTTGTCCCGCTATTTCCTGACCTAAATGAATTTATTGTCTAAATATTCGCCCCTTGACCGTTGTTTATAGATCATTAAAAACTTCTGAATATCCGCTTGGCCTGTGATTATGAAATGTATCACAATTAATTTTGGAATAATAATCAGTGTGTTTAGATTTTAGAAAGATATTTCAAAATTACGGTTTATCAATTTTTCTTCCTTTTAACTTACGTAAATAGTTTTCTTATTATAATTCTTTTTGCCAGTAATTGAGAATTGTTGCTTTGAAACCAAAAAATGCTCTTTAAAGTAATTAGTTAAGTTTATAACAGCAATTAATTTTGTATTCAAACCTTTTGAAAATAAGAAAACAACATTCGAACTAATTCTTAAGGAAATCAGAAATTACGCTAACATAAATAATTTAGAAAAGCTGCTTCGTATGTTCCATAATATTAAATTGCAATTTAAAACAATTTTAAATGGAACAAAAATATTTCAAATCACTCATTGCACCAGACACGTTTTTAATTAATATTATCACAATTATTATCATATAATATTAGTAATTATCAAAAAAACTAAACATAATTTCTGAATGACATATTTCTACAGAATTTCTTACCTGTTTAAATTGCAATCAGTCAACTACATTGACCAGATATTCGCCCATCTTGTAATTATTTTTTTTAAAATTCTTTAGAACAGTTATAGTACAATTCAATTTTCGACCGTTTTTCGTCATCTCTTTACAACTACAAACAAATTTTAGATACTACAGTTATAAAAGAATAGAATATTTTGACGAGAAGATTTAAGCAAACAATTTTTTGTATATTGTCACAATACAGAAAAGAAGCAACAGACGATATTTTTTTGATGGAATTCATCTAAAACTTTTCTGGCGAACAATAACTTTTGTGACACCTGCATTTTAATTCTTTTAAAAATAAATTGAGTAAGAAATTAAAAAATAAAATATGTCTCATTTGAAATCCGATTAAGAATATTTAAAATGAAAATGGACTACATATTTAAATTTTACTCTTAGGTTTATGTAAGATTTCTACAACTTTTTTTAAGAGTACGAGCACATTTGAGACAATTGTGGAATAATTAGATTTTCGATCTCTTTTTTTTTTTTTTTTTTTTGCTTCTTTGTTTATAAATAAATACATCAATAGATAGGTTCAAAAATATTCAAATTTTGATGGAATTTTATTTCAGTCTATCGAAAACTCTTATCACAAGCTCCAAAAAGTTTAAATACAAAATGATTTTTTTAAAAAAACGTTAGAACTTTTTAGGCGTTATCATCGGAATCGCTTTCACAAAATCATGTTGCCAATTAAAATTTTTCGATTTTTTTTATAACATCCGGAAAGGATGGATAAATTTGGAAGATTCATCTTATTATCGAAGATATCTTAACAACAACAAACACATATGTATAAGTTCCTTTAAAAAAATTGTTCATGAAAGAAAATTGCTATTATACTGAAGCGGGTGCAAGTTGCTAAGAACTTAAAGTAATACTAAATGAGAAAGATTAGATCATTCAAATGCCTCGAAAATAAATTTAAAAACAATATTTTGTTAAAATGTACTTTCTTCTTCGGCTTCCAAATTTTGAATCCGAGCGAACAGCTGCAAAAAGTCAAAACGATCAGATGTAGAAGTTTATTTACTCTGTGCAGTGAACCCGTAATTGCTAAACGTTTTAAGAGCGTTCTTCTCTTTGCTTCGAGGACTCTTAAATTAATTATGTAAACGATGATGTTTGTGTAGGTCAACAGGTGAAGGCTCTGGAAGGCTTTTTTGCAACTAAAGCATCTAGTTATTTGCTTTTTTGAACTGTTAAAAGCAATGCCCTCGTTTCTCAAGAACCTAACCGAGAAGCCAGATATTTTTCAGTTAAAAACATTTTAAAAAGTACATTTGCATCAAAATGGAAATAAAAATTTGCTATAAAATGTTTCATGTAAGAATCTGCTAACATCTCGAAATTTCAAATTTATTATTGAATGGGGTCTGTATACTCTAGGTCTAAAATTTATTCCTTGTATGCCTTGAAGGAGATTAGAATATCAGCGTTTACCCATGCCATTTTAAAATCCATAAAAACTCATTCCTCCATTTTCCACATTAATTCTGGTTTGTGAACTATTTGACCTTTTGCATAAATAAGTAATTTAAAATCTAAATATGCATAAATGAAAAAGTATAATGCTGATTCTAAAATTACCTTATTTTTTAGAAAACAAGGCGATCATTTTTGCACAAAATGTAGTGTAAATTTCTCGGAAAACGTAGTTAATCATTATCCATGGCGCCACAGCCTAGAGTGGTCCAAGGTCTTTTAAGTCAGACGTTTCCAACCACCTCTATTTGTAGGCAAACTCCTCCAATTTTTAGTTTTAGAGAGACCAAAAAGTTTTTCTCTACTCTACATTTATCCATCGAAGTCTATATTTATCTCTTTTGATGTACATGGTCTAGCCGAAACAATTTCTTTTAGAATGTTATGTAATTCATACGGTTAACATTCCCAGTCTTAGGAGCCTAGCTTAGCTACTGCTGTATGATGCGGGTATATTAATGATACGGGGCCAGAACTAAAGGGCCCCACATGTGTTAGCAAAACATCGTAAAATATCAGTAGTCCTATTAACAGAGTTCCCTTTTCCGAGAAAGGGCCCCGAAGAATTTTGATACAGAGCCCATTCAGGACTAGCTATGTTAGTGCCCAGTCCAATTGAATCGGCTTATTTTACCTGGCTGTTTGAACATTCGGTATAATTCAGTGTTGCAACTTCTATAACTGACATTATTGTCCTGAGTTCGACCGAAAATATTTCTAAGAACCTTGTGTTCAAAAGCACCCTAAATCCCTTTTTCCTTCTTGGTCATAGTCCAGATGTCCGAAACGTAAGAAACATTATTGATACAAAAGGCTGAAATAATTAATGGAAATAAGTTATGTACTTATCGCTTAGTAACCTTTAAAATCCATATAACTATTCTCTGACTTACCGAGTCATCACACACTTGGGAGCTCGTGTTTTAACAACCAGCTAGCGGGAGTTGGTGTTTGATGAGTTCGAGTAAAGATCAGCCATCACCAGTTTCAAATTCAAATTTATTATCCCACTTACTTAAGCCAAACAATTAAAGGTAGGAAATGCTCTACGTAACTAACTCGAAGTGCAAGGATACTTAACTCGCACGGCTTAAGGATACTTAACATATGAGTATAATCTACTCCGCTTACTCTTGGAGCACTCTGGACTTCTACGCTAGACTTCACGTTAAATCTCTTTCTTGTACGACTTACGGTCGTAATTCTTAAGATCAATCTTATAACTTATTCTCCAATTATCAATAATTGACCATCCAGTGACTATCCGTCAACTAACATCGCGTACCTAAATGTCCACTCTTAAATAGACAACTCATTTGAATAAATCAAGTCTTCTTCGAGAGAAAGTTTTCAATGGAACATACAGTTAAAAAGAATAAATTTACCCCAAGAGGATTAGTTGAAGGTTCGCGGATAGACCCATGACAGTGTAATAATGGAAAACAGTAATAGATAATGATAATAGATCCATTATATAAAACGCACGCTATTTTCAAAACTAATTTCTAAAGATAAAAGAACAGTTATTTAATTTTTAGTGTAAATTATAAAAGTAAAAAATGCACAACAATTTTAATTTGTATATTTCATAATTTTATCTTTACAGCATGGTGCTGATGATGTGAAAAGGCATCGATGGTTTAAAAATATCATATGGGAGGATGTTTATTACAAAAAAGTTCAGGTATTCAGTTTTATTCATCTTTCTTTTTAATTATGTTTGTCTTTCCTTTTGTTTTTTGATAGATTACTTGTAGACCAATGCAATTTACAAAGAACTGTATCGAATATTTTTTTTAAAAAAATCAATCATACTTCTATTAGAATCGTAATTTTAGAAACAAATTTTAAAAACCTATTCCATGTATTAAATTTATATATTTTTCATTTATTGAATATTATTAAATGTGGGGTTATATATTTTATTTGAATGCTATTGGCAGAAACATAAATCCATGACAGTAATATCAGATGTGGGCTTTGCAAACTAACCGTTTTTTAAAGATTTTTCATTTTTTTTTTATTACTAATGCTCAAATTTTTCTGCCTACAAGTGTATCAAAAAGCTTTATTTTGACTTTTTTTCTCTTATGTTTCTAATTATGCTACGAATTTTCTTTTATAAGTTTACATTATCAGGATGATCTGTTGCGGTTCCAGTTAATCTAGTAATTCCGCCAAGAGTTTGTTTTCAAATCCTATCGTAGAGCATGTGCATGCGCATTTTTATACCTATTTGGCTTATTCTTTGTTGGTGCATGGCGTATATGTTATAGAGTGTATTTCACATTTTAATAAGGTTTACAAAAAACTTTGAAGATTAAGAAGACAAAAAGGGTTACGTTACTTAAATCGGGGACAAAGATATTTTTCCAAAATTACTTAAGGTATCCGACTACTTGCGAACTTTTTTTAAAAAAAAAAATGGATATATGGGGATTTTTTGTGGTCTTTAGATTTGTTTAGTACATTTTAAGAAAAATGTACTAAAATTTAGAAGAGAAAAAGGAATTATTACTAAAATGGGAAAAAATGTGTAAAAATTTACAAAAAATAACATAAACGCGGCCCAATCTGTACCAAAAGTTTATGAACAAATTTTCAGTTCTGGTGTGTTGCCATGTTATTCATTTCTGAAATGACCTTCAGGATAAGAGATTTTTAATAGTTACCAAAACTAGAGCACTTTATCTTTGTTATTATATGAAATTGCTTAAGAAAACGGTGATTATATTCATATAAGGGACTGTAAATTTTGTAATAAAACAGTGATTGATAAATCTGAAGGTTAAAACACTTCTACTATTATACAGACCATACACAAAAAATTTCAGTTAATTATTTTCAAAACTTTTTTAGCTACTGATGTCCCCGTTTGAGCATTTTAAAAAAAAACACACTCACGGATTTTGAGTAAACCACGTTTTAAACTATGACATCTTACGTAAAGTAATGACATCTGCTTTTACTAAAACACTAGTAGTGTTTGTTCTAGTGAACGGAAAATAATAAACTTGGTATTTTTTATAAAGCTATTAAGATGGTCTATAAAATAAAATCATAAAAAAATTTGTCAGTTTTAGAGTAGTCGGATACCTTAAGCAATAAAAAATTAAAGTCATCATCAATCCTGACCAAGGCTCTTTGAATTCTTAATAAGAATAAATCTTTCAAAAAGATTAACGTCATCTTTGACGTGCATCTAAAGCACTTTTTACCTATCAGTATTAAGTAGCCTTTAAATATCGTACAAGGGAAACATATTGGATAAACGATATCTCAATAAGTGTTAAGCTATCGTTCATAGTTTGGGGCAAGGTTTTTTAAAAAAGACTCATCGGCATTATATAAGACAAGTTTCTCGTGCTGACCCCTATTTTTAGAGGGTTTGAGAGAGCCAAATCGCTTCTCATTGAAGATAAAGAGCAAAAGTCAGTTGCAAAGGGCTTGATATTTTGGTTTCCGAATAGAAAGGAGATGTATTATGTCTATATTAAGAAAAAAACTCTAGGGTAAAAATAGAAAATTAAATCCAGAGTTATCGATTAAAAGCAGTTAAAATTCGAACTGTGTGACAGAATAAAATTCAAGGCATTTCAAATCAGTAAAAGACGAAAATATGATTTTAACCCAATAATTGTTAGCTTATTGTATGTAAACTGTTAAAGCTTTTAATGAAATTTGACATCACTTCCGAAAATATGAGTTTGAAATAAAAATTCGAAATTCTTAAGAAAAATGTAGACTTTAAATGAAAATCGATATACACACTTATAATAAAGATAAGTAGTTTTAATAAATACTTGAAAAATATCTTACTTTCGAATCGACTTTATGGTAATTCAAAAATCCAACAAGATCGCATGAAAAAAAATAGACAGAGCCTTAATCTTCCATTCCAAGTTTAGAATTGAACTGATTAATTATAAAAATATAAAACAAGTAGAATAAAATTTTCACTGCCAGATACACGTTTTCAAAATTGCATAAAAAATAATACAACTAAATTATCTTATCTGCAGACGATATTTTCGTTGATATATTTGCGATCTAATTAGATTTTTGGTAGAAGACGATTTTTACAAAGCATCAAAATATTATTTTAAAAATAACTACACCCAAAGATAAACAATGTATAGTTATAAAATAAATCCAATTTTTCTTAATGAAAATAAATTACTTAAATAATTCTTAAGTATTTTAGATCTAAAAATTCCAGCCTTTATGTAACATACCGTAAGCGTTGTGAACTAATTTTATTCTGTCACATCATCCAGGCATTCGTTTTCTTTGGAATATTTTAAGTATTAGTTTTTGTAGATTATTCTTTTCAATATGAAACAAAAATAACTGAGGAAATCTTACTCTTCTTGGTCTTATTTCATTCCATTTTACCGTCTCCAATAATCAAAGCTCGCTGTGTCAACAACGAGAAGAAAAATTCATTTTTTCACTAGTTCAAGTTAGACATTTATATGTTTACCTTTTCACAAAAAGAGAACAAAACTCACTGCATCCAATCTCTTTCTCGACGTGTGCTATCATAATGACGAGCAAGTGAAAATAAAGTCAGTTTATGACCTAGATTATCTATTGCTAAAGTTTTTTAAAGTATTAATTTAAAAACTTTTCTCTCTACGATTTTTATGTCTGCTTTCGAAGAGCTTATTACATAGTGTGGCTTCTTATTATGCAAAAGCTTTAGAGGTTTTTGAATCTCTTAAATCTAATTGAAATTTGCAATGCTGAAGCGCTTGTATTCCCTGCTTTAATATTTCTATTTAATTTAGTATGTATTAATTTATATTTATATGTACACGCACTTATAATTGTCAAGGAAAAATAACTGATTTTTTTTAAATACAATTCAAAACTCGGATATTTTTAGATATATAAGTTTTCATCTCCTTAAACAATATTTAAAAATTTATTCCCCTTTTTAAGTCCGATTGCCTTAGCCTCGTTTATTAATGTACACATTTCATTCGAAAGAATTAAATATTAAATAAGGAATGAGATTATGAAATCTTCAAGGAAACTAACTAATTTCGAAATCAAATAAATGCTTGTTTCTTAAAGCAATAACAAAAGGGAAAGTAATAAACTAATATAATTTTTTATTGAAAAACTAAAGTTTGTTCATATAATTTCATATTTACATTTAATTACTGAAAATATTTCAAATAATATCTTCTTTTGATACCATTACAACTCAATTTTTTGTTAAATGCTTCAATACTGCTATCCGCTTATTATTTTTCTTATTTTTATTGATTTCCCCTTTCATGTTTATATTTCAATACTGCTATCCGCTTATTATTTTTCTTATTTTTATTGATTTCCCCTTTCATGTTTATATTTATCTACTGACATTGTATTAACGTTCTGTCAAAGATTAGAATCCAAATTAGATCAAATTTTCAGAAAAGAAAAGGAGAACCCCAATATTGGATGTTTAATTATGAAATGTAGTGTTACTTACGAAGTAGGATTCAAAAGTTCCCGGACTGAGTCTATAACTGAAAACTGCTAATAAACTGCTGAAACACCCCCTAGAAATAATACCCTTGAGAAACATGCCATAGCTTGTTTAGGTCAAAGAAACATTTCTGGAATTCATTTTTAGCCATGACCTTTAATGCAGCCTTCGATGCACTTTTAACTTTATCTGCAGATTGGTCTCCGCTTAACATACGGGGAACGATGTGTTGACTCACTCTATGCATATTAAGATCCTTAATCTGTATCCGTTGGCATGTGGCCGAGGATATCCCAATTAATTTTGCTATTGTTTGAAGCCTGTTCTTACGTACCACCGCAGAAACCCTTTCGATGTTTTCAGCAGTGCGGGTTGTCTGCGGACGTCCAGAGCGTTTGTCGTCTTCGACACTTTCCCTGCCTTCTCTGAAACGTCGATGCCACTCAAAAGCTTGCGTTCGCGATAGTGTATCACACCCTTAGACATGCTTCAACACTTCGTAAATCTCCGTGGCACTTTTTCCCGAACGAACACAAAATTTGATATTCATTCTCTGCTCAACAAACGCAATTTCTTTTAATCGTTGACTACTAAATGTATCCACCTACAAAATACAACGCAATGGCGAGCCACCGATCTTGTGATTTGGGACAAACTATTTTTAGAAAAGGGGAAGAACGCAATAACGCAGAAATGTTATCGTAGTCGCTTTACTGCAGAAATTCTCCACGTTATAGACTCAGTCCGGGAACTTTTAAATTCTACATCGTATCTAGGTTAAGTTGGTGATTATAATTAGCTTATAAATCAGTTGACTAAATTCATGACGGTCACGTGATAAATGCAATCACGTGTTCTCCATTGAATTCAAAGCTGCCATTAGTCTTGTTATTCTGCTCGTAAAATTTAGATCAAATTTGAAATTTGATAAATTGAGTAAAGATGTTTAAGTATTAAAATTCTTCAAAAAAATTCGGTACTTACGTATTACCGGAACCGTATTGGCGAAATTATATGAAACGAAGCACATACTTGCTAATTCAACGCGTATGACAAATGCAAAATCGGGGATGCCAATTTGGCGAGTTATCTTGAACATTGGCATTGTTGCGATAATACGTAAGTACCAAAAATTCATATGCTATACGTGTATTTTTATTTCAAGTGTATTCTGTTCATTTATGTGAGTTATAATTGTTGACAAATATGTAAATTTTAAAAGTAAGTTTCTGTAAGTTTAGCAAAAGAGTTGACTACTGCAAAGAGCATAAATTTGTTGGCTGGAAACACGTGATTGACTCTGACATGACATGAATTTATTCCATTGAAATAAATGCTGGTATAGGTTAATATAAAAATTGTAAAGTATATTTAATCTGTGATTAAACCTGTTCGTTATACATCGCCTAGAAAATTTAAAAACAGTGAATAAACAGACTACTCCTCTAATTCAACTCTAATACCCTAATGGAGACTTAGAAAATTTTCCATAAAAATGGATGTTTAATTTTTAAAGCGTATAATAAAGGGTATGTGTCCCATAATAATATTACGAATTTATGTGGAAATTCGTACTTTTTCTGCCTAAAATATGCGTTTTCATTCGAGTTATTTCTTAAAACATTAAAGCTACACGTGACTAAAGCGATTGAACTTCATTACAATCAACTATCTTTATCTTTGTTTGTGCTTCTTCATTTCGGTGGTGGTATTCTAATCTATCCTTTTTTTCTTTTCTTTTATTCTCTGTGCGACCTACAGCCGCCCATCATTCCCAAAATCAGTTACGAAGGAGACACCCGGAATTTCGAAGAATATCCAGAAAAGGACGAGAACACCCATCACTCCTATATCCACGAGGACTACTTAAACATATTCGACGATTTTTAACAGAAACTATGTTCTTGTAAAGTATTCATTTATATTCTGCCATGTACATAAGATCTTTTAAGACATTGAGCGCCAAGTCATCGCTATTGTGATAAAAAATAAAAGTTTTCATCAACACGAATTGTTCTGAATTCTTTTCTCCTTCTTGTTTCTTTCTCCCTTCTAGAATGCCTTCTTTTGTTTTCTGAAAGTTTCTGAACTGAAACTGATTGTTCTAGAAGATTTTAGGTCTGGGGTAACAAAATCAGTCTGGAAAAGAATGAATAGATATGCATGAATTGTTTTCTATAACCAATATCAATAATTTTGTAGTTCAACGATGTGCGTGCACTTTGAAAATTAGGAATATGCTCCCGCTGTACCGTAAAAATCAACAGTGTGTAGAAGGAAAATACATTTCCAATGGTCGTGCAACAAATTGGTTCGTTAAAAGTAAAAATCACGCGATATTTGATCACGATACAACTCGGAAAATAAAAATGAGATATCGAATTAGTATACTGTACATTTCATTGTTAAAATTCGATATCTTGTCTTTTGTAATTGAAACATAGTCTGAAATGAAATAATCATCTACTTAAATCGAAAGAACAAAAATCTGGACCTACAGCCTTCATTCTGATGTTTGACGTTCTAGGCTTAAAAATGAATTAAGTTTTCACACAAAATATTAATAATAATTCTGAAAATTTAGTAAATTTTTATATAAAAAATAGTGTAAACCAGCGGATTTTAAACTGTGGTCCACGGAGTCTCTCATATTACGATAAGACTTTCCTCTTTTACAAACTCTAAAAGGCCTCGTGGAAAAATTGAAGAATGTGTTCTCCTAAACTAGATCATTAAATTGAACTTAATAAAAAAAAATTCACTAGAACATGTATTTCGATCAAGAATATTAAGTCAGGGAGGGGTGTTCAAAAACTCGGGGGTCCGTGATGTCAGTCTGATACATTAAGGGGGTCCACGGCGAAGGTTTAAGAACCACTGGTGTAAACGAATTAGTGTGTTACAATGTTGATGAAAAATTGTTCCATAAGTGATAGTTCTTCGTGTATAGCAGATTTAACAATTTGCTTCTTATGAAGCAAAGTGATCAGCAGATAGCATAACTGTATAATTGCATTTTTTCCGTTTTTTGTTCAAATTTTTAAAGAAAAACAGATTATCAAAAAACGTTGTGAACGGTAAGCGATTTAGGAATTCATTTAAAAAATATGGTCGCAATAGAGGATTTTATAGTATGGACTTTGAAATTCGCTTACGATTCATCGAATTATGGGAATATCTTTTCAGATATTCATTTTATTTTAAACTTTCCTTGGGAATATTCACACAATCACTTGTTTCATAGCATCAATATAAATAAATATGTTGTGCCTCGTGCAGAATTCGACTTCTTGGTCTCCCTCCTCCTAGCGGGAGAAAACGAAAACACAATCGAAGGCTTCCTCTTCAGGAATTAAATTAGGATAAGCGTATTTATATATATATTTCATTAACTAATGACAACGGCGTTCCTATCAATCTAATCGCTCATGTTCTTAATCTTAGTTTGGTAAATAATTTCTTTGAAAAATCGCTTTAAGACAAAACTACATTACTTTCCGAAATATTCCAAAATCAAAGCCTTTGTGCATGTTGATAGTATTAATTTTATCATTTGAAAAGAAATATCATAAGTAAATTGATGAAATATCTTCCAGTTATATGATTCTATTTTTATTATTACTCTTGAAGTTTAATAAATTTTATAAATTTATCGTTCCTTTTTTTAATTCTGTTAAGGGAAAAGATGTTATTTTTTTAATAAGAAACCTGAAATATATATATTATGAAATCGATTCAGACTAGGCATTTTGAAATTTTAAATATAATTATTTTTTAGTTCAAAAATAAAAGTTTCATTTTGGGGTAAATGTTTTAATTTTATTTACACTTTGATGCCATTGTTTAGTATTCCAAAGCTTGGTGAAAATTTTCACCATTTACTGGATAATTGGTCCTTAAATTCAATAGCAATAATTATTTGTCACTAAATTTAATGGTTGCTCAAGCTTAGAACATATAAAATGCCAATTAAGAAATACTCGCAAAAAAACTAAATTCGAATTGCAAAATGACACAGGATTTATATAGCTAATTAAATTTCTAAAGTTTAAGAAAATGCATAAATACCATTAGTAATTAACCAATTTGAACGAAGGCAATTGTAGAAAAAGGTTTACATACTTGTAAGTAAAATGCTATTGTAGACGTTTGAAATTAAAACATGATGAAGCAATCTTGAGATGGCAATAATTTTCACCTCACAAACTGATTATCATCATCTTTTAACGATTATCGTTTGCTAGGGGAAAAAAGTCGAAATCGGAGTGTTTTTTTTTCTTTGTTAAAAGGAAAATCAAATGTGAATAAATTATTTTGTGTATTAATTTACTATAATCTTTCGCTGAAGAAATTTTAAATTTTTGCAAAAACTGAGAAATTTAAATGTGAGTTACTGGCGTTTGCTAATTTTCTGTCAATTAATATACGCGAACATTCGACATTTGTTTGAATGATATAAAAAATATAACAACTTGAATCGAATAAATCAATATTTGATATAAAGTTAATTTACAAATTCTAAATAAAAATTAAATTTATTTCAATTTGTACGAGTTTTGCTTTCAACATTTAACATAATTATTATTATTTAAAAATCCATTTTTATTTTATTTGAACAAATGTACACTGTTAAAATTTAATCTCAAACTCTCTGTTCACTGCATAACAATGCACTTGTCAACGGTAGTGTAAAGTTGTCTGGATATTTTATAAATACATAGTACAAATAATAATGCTATTTACATGAATTCATGTAATTTTCTCAATGTCTTATAAATCTATCAAGTTTATCAATTTCTTTTATTAATACGTTTTTGATAAAATTTTATACTAAAAATTGAAAAGCTGTGAATGAAATGCATTGCAAAATTCGTCTTTTCTCGTTATGGAATAAATCCTTATAAATTAACTAGTAAATATATTTTCACACTTTCCATTTTTGTTAGATTTGTTTAAGCTTTAGTATTCGATCAAATATGACAGTTGATTTAGTAGATGATAAAAATAGATTTATTAGTTAAAAAAATCCATGGCATACAATTTATTTTACCTCTTATTGCTTTTCGCTATTAGATTGACATCTAAAATTGCAGACTACGATAAAAAATATAAAAAAATAAAAGTTAAACACGCGCGCGCGTTATAATCTGATCCATCATATAAAAAACACAAATAAAACTTAAATTCAGATAATAGGATTAAAAGAAACAAAGTTATTACTGAAATCTTTAACTAAATTTTGTTCAACTTTAAATCCTTTGTAAAGGCTATAATCAAACTTGCCGGTTGTCTGTCACAGACTGGGTAATAACTAGTTCACGCAAGAGATTAATAAAAACTGGTCCTGGTCATGAATTATCTTCTGAAGAAGACATGTTTCCAATTGACCTTGATGTGTTAATACAGTATTCGATCTTGCGTGACGACCTACTAATTCAGAAGGAATTCAAGAATCTAGAACGAACCTTCGTTAGGCTGTTACTTGGTTGCTCAACTTGCTGGTAGATAGTAATTCTTATGCAATTTTTTTTGGAAATGTAGATGAAGATGAGAAAATCGAAGCAATTAAAATTATTTTTACTTTTGAGTATGCTCGTTAGTTAATTACTTGCACTTCAGTGATGAGCCAATGGAAAGGAATTTTTAGAAATCTTTAAAAATGATTAGTTTTTTTTTTCAAGTTTATTTTTGAAGTTATATTGACTTCGATTATTGTCATCGAAATATTATTTCATAAAATTTAGGTTACAATTTTGTCAATTTTAGACTATTATTTGTTCAAATAAATTAGCATAACATTGGCAAAAAAAAAAAAAAAGATTCGTTTAAAAAATATTACAAAATATCAGTGTAGGTTTCAGGATCAAAAATTGTTTTAAAATTGCTTTCAAGATATGATAAAACATGTTAAAGTTTAAAATGTAGATAATATATAATTATGATAGCGCTCAGGTGGTTCTTAAATTGCAGTCGGCGCCCCCCCCCCTTGGCTTCCTAGCCTTTTTTATGGGCTCCGCGAAGGTCTTTCCTTTGCAGACTGTGAAAGCCCTCCTGGAAAAACTGAAAGATGTGTCATCCTAGACTCAATACTTAATTTGCCCCCAATGAAAAAAATTCTACCAGAACATCTATCTACAGTTTCGATCAAAAAAATTTTAAGTTTTTTTATTGTTTCCAACTGCGTAGTCATAACTACAACGTAGTATTCCAGAAAAGAAAAAAAGAAAAAAAAGCAGAAACACACACACATGTGCAAAGATTTAGAATTCAATTATTAGCACACCAATGCAATAATGATTGCATTAGGTGTCCGAAATCTTGGAGGAAAGGGGGGGGATGATATCAGGCTGATAGATAAGGGAGACAGGGAGGGTGGTGATCAAAAGTTCAAGAACCGCTGCTATACGTTATTCTTTAATCCGATTAATATCAAAAATAAAATAAAAACGTGTGCAAGATGTTTTTAGATTAAAAAAAAATTGCACCGTAAAGTATATCTTGCGTATTTCGCGCACTTTTAACACCAAAAATATAAGATCGAAATTTCAGGAAGCGCATTATACACCGGGGGAAAAAATGATAGCTTTAAAAATAAAAGATGGACATAAAGGAAATTAAACTGCTGTATGTATCAAAATACTGTTTATTAAAAATAAAAATAAAAACGGCATCCCTTATGAACTTAAAAGGTATTTCTAGAAGTATTCTACTTTTTTTTCAAAAGCTTGGAATAGTACCTTGAATAAATTATTTCAAAACATAAGAGCATTCATTGTAAACGTACATCTCATGTTTCTTCGTAAAAAAAGGGGGAGTGCGTTACTCGGCGAATATACCTAAAAATTAAACATTGCAGCTTGAAAGTTTAGGTGCGCGCCATACGGCGGATTTTAGGGTATGTAGGTTATTATATATTTTAGATTTTATACAAGAGGTACTGCTTTTTTTTCTTTTTAGTTATTTACTGTCAATATTAGTTCAAAGTTAGTTTGCCATCCACTTTTCAAAATCGAACCTAATGTTATTTTTATTATGCTAGAAATTCGTTAACTGCAGTTATTTTCAATTGTATAAAACAACGGCTCTGAAACTGAGGTCCGTGGAATTTCTCATGCAACGTTCAGATTTACTCTTTTACGGACTTTGAAGGACCTCGTGGAAAAATTGAAAGATGTGCCATTCTAGAGTAGATTACTAAAAGAGAAACTCTACCTGCACTTATATTTTAATCAAGACTATTAAGTCGGGGAGGGATGTTTAAAATCTTGGGGGTCCGCGATGTCACCCTGGTACGTAAGGGAAGGGGCGGTGATTGAAAGTTTAAGAATCGCTGGTATAAAACACAACAAATTACCAAGATGTTTTCCCCTTTGATGTCTTCGCAACCTAAGGTTTGATTTTCGGAATTTTATAATAATGAGTCACAAAACATTGGTTTTCCTAAAAACTCAAATGTAAATATAAAAGTTACTTTGATAGAAATTATATATTTTAATGATAATGGGAAAACTGTATAAAAAATAAAAAAAGAGAATTAAAAATTAATTTTTTTTTACTGTAAATAAATATTAATTTACAGGAAGAATGCAAAACAAAATGCATTCTAGTATAATAAAAAACAAAATCCCATTTAGACTGGTAAGAATACACTTCTTAATATATCAGTACTGTACAATGTATTTGATAATTAATTTATCAGTACTAAATTAAAAACAAGTTTAATACTCGTATTTACCAATGAAGCCAAGGGCTTGTCATATCAAATATATACAGCGTGTAATGCATATCTTGAAAATATGTGTGGTTTATATTTAATGCCGTGTTGTTTCTATAGTGTCAAAGTATATTATTATTTATTTCAATACATTGTCATTGCATGGGGAGGGTACCATGATAATAATGATTGAAAGTATTGAAAGATTGAGAAGCACTATTAAGATATAGAATATAGCATGAGGCTTACAGATGTAAGTAGTTACACAATTATATGATTTAAACAAAATTAAAAATACATCAATAGGATAAAAAAAATATAAAATAAAAAGGAAGGGAGGAAATACAGGCGCGCGCGCGAATATTAATAAGGGGCGTTGCCAATAAAAATTTAAAAATCTATACAGTAAATAAATTTTCTTAAGACATTAAGACTTTCAATACAATTGACCAACAAAGACAAAACAGGTGGTCAGAAAATACCTAAACGTTTCAACTCCTTTTTAAAATTTTCTCTTTTACAAAAATATAGGTTACAATACAACAATACATGTTCCGCAGTTTCAGCAACCTGACCACAAGAACAAATATCACTACCAATTAAATTAAACCTAGACAAATAGCTCTTAAAACTTCCATGTCCTGTTAGAATCTGGGATAACTTAAAATCAGTAACAAATTTCTTACATTTTAGCCGTTGATAAATGTCGGAAAAAACTTTTTAGTTCACAAAGCTTTAGGCGAGGCCAAGAATTCGGTGTTCCAGGCGGAAACAGTTCAGCATCAGTATTGACTTAGCTTTTCTTACTAAACACAAAATTTTGAAATTATTAAATTAGCAATTTTTTCCCACGTTTGTTAATTTTCAGTATATCATGATTTGATGAAAAGTTGATGTTACCGCTATAATAATTAATGGACTGAAATTTTAACAAATTTTAATAAGCGATACGGATTCCAACCATATGGGATCGCTATACTTTTCGAACTGAATACAAAAGATTGCAACAGTTGGCTCGGAGCAAATCTATACAAAGGAATTCTCGCCAACTGGCTCCAACAGTTGATAAAATGGTACGAGACTCACAATTTTTTTTAATACTTAAGAATGTTATGTACAAAAAAATTCAGATACATTCAGATTATTGTTGCTGTCATTTGTATCAAAATGTTAAAAAGTATCGTTTTACAGCAGAAAAAATTTACACATTCTAATCATTGTTTAAAAAAACATATACTACCCAAAACACATTATAATATTTTTCCCTTTGATTTTTTTTTTATTTTATAGACACCCTTAGTACCAAAGTTGAGTCATCCAGGAGATACCCGTTACTTCGATACTTACCAAGAAAAAAAGAACAAACCAACGACTCCAATCAAAGAAAGAGATCTGAATCTATTCAAAGATTTCTGAACGACATCTTCGAACAGTGTTGTATTTATCTAACTACATTCTATAAGTTCTATTAACCAAACTTTATTTACTTACACAATTCTTAACATCTGTCACAAAAAATTAGTGCACATCCGGCATGTGCATTGTGAGCATGCGTCTTCTTACCTGACATTCCAACCAATAAACAAGACCAAATGCGAATTTTACATACTATAAAATCATGTGTTTGAGGATGTTTTGAATGTATAGAAATTGAATAATCTGTTTATGGAATATGTTTTGTTCTATTTGACGAATAGTAAAGAGGTGAATTGGAAGAGTTTTCACAAATATTGGAATATATCAAAAATGTTATTCTAAATTCTCATCATCAAACTGTTTACCGCTTAGAATCTAACGAAAGTGGTAAATTGGAACAATATCGACAGATGAATGTAGTGCCGGTTCAAGCACATTTCGGGCCCTGGGCGCAGAAGATCTACGGGCCCCTTTTGCACTGGCGGATCCACGGAGGGGCTCTTGAGTCCAATTAAGTCCAGTTACGTGGACCCTTCCGGGCCCCACCCCGAGCCCCCAATGGATAAAACTGCACTGGTTGAATGTTAGATCCGAGGTTCCATTATATTAGCGAGGAAATTAAAAATGTCAGTACAAAGAGCTGTAAAAATAGAACAATGGAAATGTTTTATGCGCAATGCATACACTTGAAACAATACCAAGAGAATTTGAATTTATAGAAAGTGTGTACAAAATTTATATGATGTACTGTGGCAACAGTTTATTCTTGTTACGTTATGACTGAACGTTAAACTGCATTATTACCAAAAAGAAAGCTATTAATGTACAAATGTATATTAAACAGAGAAGGCTATAAAAATTATTTTGTTACAGATAATTTTGTAGAAGATTAATATCGCCGAGAAGGTATTTATGAGGAAAACTAGCTCCTCGGTGTTTGTAAGTGCAATAATTTCAATGGTGTACATAATTTAAAATTTTATATATTTTAACCAGATTTTTTTGATATTTATATATTTTTGCTTATCAAGATGAATTTTTTATGTTATGCATAATCTAACGAAATAAAAAATATTAAATAAATATGTATTGCTGATTAATTGGTATATAATTCATCATAATGCATTTAGAAGAATCATATTTATTGCGTACTCATTTTTTTTCTGAGCTTTTCCAACAAATTTGGAGCTAAAACTTTATTCGTTATTTTATTTTAACCACTTTAGGAATTATACTTTTACAATGGAAAAAATAAAAATTTAATTATTTTTTTAGGATTTATTCAGTGTATGGGGGGTATATATATATATAGGAATTCAAAAACTACTTTGGGGGGAAACGAAAATGCCCAAAAAACAATGACGTCCACATTTATGGCCGCAAAGCGTAAACAGTAATTTTTATTTCATACATTCCGAAGCACATACCGGTTCCTCACATTTCTTACAAATGTAACGAGTTCGTCTTGCACAATCTTGGAGCATTTATAAATTTCTTTTATTTTTAGAATTATGACCTATACCATCCAATCCGTTTTCAGGACCATCTCTTTTGCATTTTTCTGAGGTTGTTCACTTACAGATTTTGATATAGGTCTACCTTGTTTTGCCTTGTTCGCCCATGTTTATCCTTGGGATGACTATTGGCGCGTTTTAAATTCTAAAAGATACGTATCACGAATTTTCAATGTCTTAGCTTTCACTATTTAGTTATTCTGTGATAATTTGAAACAGTTAAATTTCGTTTTTCCATTGTCGTTACAACGTCTGCACATATCATAAACATTTAAAAATTTCGTTATACGCTTACACAAATGTCAAATTCTACTTACGGTTATATTTAATGTATCCGACTACTTGTGACAGCTTTTTTTTAAAAAAAAATAATGGAGAGATGGGGATTTTTTGTTATTGTTGTTTTCAGATTTGTACAGTGCATTTTAAGAAAAATATGCTAAAATTAAGAAGAGAAAAAGAAATTATTATTACTAACATGGGGAAAAATTTACAAAAAATAAAATTAACGCAGCCCATTCTGTACCAAAAGTTTTTGAAAAAATTTTCAATTCTGTTGTGTGTGTGTTACTCTGTCATTCCTTTTTGAAATGACCTTCAGGATAAGAAGAGATATTTTAATTTCTACAAAAACTAGAGCACTTCATCTTAGTTATTATATGAAATTGCTTTAAGAAACAGTGATTATATTAACATAACAGTGATTATATTACCATTGTAATAAAACAGTGATTATATTAACATAACAGTGATTATATTAATATTGTAATAAAACAATGATTAATAAATCTGAAATTTAAAACACTTCTACTAGTATATAGAATGTACACAAAAAATTTCAGTTAATTATTTTCAAAATTTTTCAGCAATCGCTGCCCCCCGTTTGAGCATTTTCAAAAAAACACATTTCGAGTAAAACGCATTTTAGACATCTTGCTTAAAGTAATGATATCTGCTTTTACTAAAACACTTGTAGTTTTTGTTCTAGAGTGAACGGAAATAATAAACTTGGTATTTTTATAAAGCTAATAAGATGCCCTATAAAAAAATCATTAAAAAAAATTGTCAAGTTTTGGCAAAATTCACAATTTTAGGGTGGTCGGATAAATTAAGTAAAAACTCCACCTCGAATAATTACTGTCCTCATATGTGTACGTTCGCAAAAGAATATTTCTTTTCAAAATTTCTGCAAACAATTAAAACTAAGTACATTTAATATATCTTGTGTTATTTTTTATCGAATTTTAACAATTTGTTCAAATAATCCCACTCTGATTGTCGCAATTCTGTTTAACACTATTTTCATATTTCTAACTGCACCTGGAATACCGTTATCAATACAGTTAAACAATAAGATTTGCCTTTTTCTAATTGAATAATTTATTATGACAAAAAAAAAATCCCCACAAATGTCCAAATATGAGGCCAAAGGCATCCAGAAGAAAAATATGGTATTCGTCAAGTTTAACTCTTAGAAGTCAAATGCTGGAATATTTTTTCAAAAATTTCAGTACTCGAAAAGATTTAAAAATACAATGCATTTATTTTCGTATTGAAGTAAACCAAGAAAATATTTTTCCTATAAGCAATTTAAAAAGATGTAATTTGTAACACTTTAATTTAAAAAGGGCGCATTAAAAAAGATATTTTCATGAACGGTATTGGATTTTCAATGCTTTGCTTTTTAATAACAGTATATAGATCAGTGATACTCAAATTGCAGCCCGCGGGCCGCATGTGGCCCATCGAACCTTTTTAAGTGGCTTGGTCATGACCCATTGCTCTTAAAAATTCTTTTATTTAAGACAGGGTATTAAAAATTAGGTGGGAAATTCTTTGACAAGAAATCAAATACATCAATATTGCTGTCGATGTCGTACGGCTGCGAATTGACATTCTTTTTCTATTTGTAACGGTTACAATTAGTGATAACAGACAACAGTGGAGTAGCTACTATTTTATGGATGAAACTAATTTTGAACAATCTTTCATACCTTGCTAGCAATTTGGAGTTGCCGCGGTAGCCGAGTGGTCTAGGCATCGGATCGTGGCTAGCATGTCATGAGTTCGATCCCAGTACCACTGAAGACCCGCCGTGTAGAGGAGCGATGCATGTAAAATCTGTCTAGAGCTCAAATGTCCTTCCGTTGGTGTGGTGTGGTAGTTAGGAGAGGGGTGCCATCTCAGGTGTCGTCCGCGTCACTTGACCATGGTTCAAAATTACGCGGACTGTCCCCAAAAGCCCTCGTGTAGCTGAACAGTGGGACGTTAATATTCACTCACTCACTCGAACGATTTGGAGGTTGACTGTTTTGCAGTGAAAAGCAAACATGGATCTGTATTTGTTTGATTTGTCACGAAAGTGCTGTATTTAAAAAAATTCCAATAAACAAGAATCATTCAATGACACTTTTGAATATTTTTTGCAACAGCAAGCAAGTGTTTTATCAATGGTAATGTCACAGCAGTAACAAAGACATTCTAAGAAATTTGTTATATTATTGGTAATCCTATGAAACCCGTTTAATGATGCAAAAATTGTGAAGGAGTGTTTCTTAAATTCTTTTAATTTAGTGTTAGTGATAAAAATAAAAAAAAAAAAAAAAAAATAAAAATATTTAAAAAATGCAAAACACTGATTTTAAATATTAATATGATCAATATATTAAATCAATAATCTTATCTTGGTCTCAAAGTATTTCTTCCCCCCACCTTTAACCTGATGTTGCGGCCCTCGTGAAATAGCTGACATATGTATGCGGCCCATCAGAAAAAAAGTTGAGTACCCCTGATATAGATGAACACTCCTTAGGAATTAATTGAGAAAACGTCAAACAATAATTCATAAATTTCCTGATGCAAATGGGGTAAAACTTAACCTCGTGTTTTATGCATCACTTTTGAAAATGATTCTTTTTATAGTATAGTAGAACGTCATTTAACCGAATCAATTGATACCGGACACCGTTCGGATACGCGATGGTTCAGATAACCGAAAACTGAATGTGATCCATGAAGTATATGATAGTAGACACTATACAAATATTGAAAATCATCCCCTGCGGCAAACGTGCTTGAAGAAAAAGCCAAATAGGTGCAAAATGTTGCAATTTTACTTTTATTGTGGAAAATAATCACTTATTTTTCGCTGTACCACTGTACACATTCCTTTTTTTCACTGCAAGGTCTCTGATTCTCTTCAGCCGCAGTAGTTGAGTAGGACAGCACTCTGATTGTTGTTCGTACCACTCCATAGCTGTTTCTAACGCAGAAAATGCGTCATATTTGATGGACCCTTGCTATATTTTCGTTGTTATTGTCCTCGTCTTCACCCGTTTCATCGTCGACAGGGTCGGATTCCTCTTGCACGGAAGTCACAATCTTATCAACATTTAGCATTTGAAATCCACACTCTTCTGCATCGCATACCATCCAGGTTTCTACAACAACAAAACTCAACAAAAGAGGATGTATACACCACCTCACTTGAAAATAAACTGTCCTAATATTCCGCGCAGATGCTTACCAAATCACACAACTGAAATTCCCCAAATATCCCTCACCTTGGGTTTTCCCGTCACTTTTGGCCTCACAGGAAACAAATGTTGAGCATTGCACTCAGAGCCGGACCGTGACCTTTGGGGGCCCTGGGCTAACGATATCTGGGGCCCCCCTAAGTAATTAAACATTTTGCCTTTTTCCTAAAAAATTATTGTGCGGAAAAATTTAATATATACGAAACTTAAAAGTTTTTTCTCCCCAAACAATTTAAATACGTTATAAGCAATAACATAATTTACAAAAAGAAACAACTTTTCTACACATTTACGCTGAACATTCTTTTATTTGCTCGTCACATTTTAAGACTTTGGTGAGATCAATATTAATAGAAAGAAGTGATTAATAATTAAGCCTAGTATGTCATTGTTGTCCTATATTTGTTTTCTATGTAGGGCATTTTAGAGAACGCACGCTCCGCTTCACAGCCAGTAATACGGATCGTTAGAAAAATCTTTAAAATGATATTCAAATTTCGAAAAACCTGAACTAATTTCTTTTAAATATTAAATTGAATATATCACTACAAGTATAGGACTCTAGCTCAGTGTTTTAGATAAGTTTTTAACTGAACACCTTCATATACTAAATGTTGGCCTACATCATCTAAATTGTAATCAGTAATAGCGCGTACGCTCTCCAGGTCGACGTTTTCCTTACTTTGATCTTGCAACTCCATCAAAAATTTTAATTTCTTATTATATATATATATATATATACTTTACTTCTTCTATTTAAATCAAGGATTACCTTATCTAACGTTACAATAATCGCGTCTCTTTTAAATTTTTCTGTCCCATACACAGCTTCTTAGTTGCTCCTGTAATTGTTTATCTAAAAAAGAGACTTATTTTATTTTCGTGTCAACCAAACTTACATTAAATTTATATGTTCAATAGAATTTTCATGATTTTCTAAACAACTTGTTACGTGTTTTCAATCAGAAAAGCCGGTTGTGTATTACGAATTTGTTTCAGAAAAAAGTTTGCAAGTCAAACAAAAAACACTACCAATACTAGTTGAATAACAAAGCCAAGATCTTTCCAGCACTTGGCCATGTTTAAGGTTTTTTAGTAAAATGATTATTGGAAAATGATCTCTTTTGTTCTTTGTATTCTCTTTGCGAAACAGAATATATATTGTTTGGATCTTTGTTTTGAAAATAACTCATTTCATGTGAAGGGATATAATCAATAAAATTATTACTTAGCGATTTAGGCCACAAACCTACATGAATAATCCTAATCTTCCTACTCCGTGTCTTTATACTTAAATAATTTAGAAATGTGTATTTGTACTTATATATACTTTTTTTTACTTTAAACCAATAAACAGGTACCTAAGTATCTTTTAATTTCAGGTATAAATGCATAGGACACAGCACCAAATCAGTTTTATACTGTAACTTAGAATTATTATTACACAAAAATAAATGGCTACAGAGAGAAATAGTGCCACTACATTTGTATAAATGCTCTATGCTCATCGGCGCCGCTCTATGATAGAGACTTTATTTTAGAGCGGCGCCGTGTAAAAAAAAGAGTGTAATTAATAGACTGTATTAATAATAGATTGTAATAGACTGTATTAATTATCATTGTTAATAGACTGTAATTAATAGAGTGTACTTAATACACACTCTATTAATTACGCACGGCTACAAAATTGACGTTTTGGAGAAGTACAAAAGAGGCTTTCAATGGTTTTAATATTATTTAGTGTGCTGATTTCGAAAATGACCTTTATCCGATCACATCAGGATTTTCTGTAAAATCGATATTTTTGCTAAAACCCTATTTGAAAAGGAATTCTCTCAAACAATTTAGACTGGGCTATTTGGCAACAGGGGTTTTTATCCAGTTAAATCTATGTAAATATTGGTTCTTGATTAGGCAAATTAATTTCTCAGCAATTAGATGAATAGTGAGTGAACATTAACGTCGCACTGTTCAGCTACACGAGAGATTTTGGCGATAGACTTCGTAATTTTGAACCATGGTCATGTGACGAGGACGATACCTGAGCTGGTATCCCCTCTCCTAACTATCATACCACACATACTGGAGAACGTTTGAGCTCTCAACAGATTTAACATGCATCGCTCCCCTACACGGAGGGACTTCAGCGGCACTGGTCTCGAACTCATGAAATGTCTGCCATGAGTCCGGTACCTTGGCCACTAGCAATTAGATGAAAACCATTGTTTCTAGACCTCACAGACTGTCTCTGATCATGAGAAAAACAAGAAAGTCCCTTGAGGTTTAAACATTTTACATCCAATTATGGTGTAGTTTCTAAAAGAAAATCACCAGCATACTATTTTAATTTGTTTCATTAAGTTATTTACATAAAATATATAGACGATTTTCGAAATTAATAACTATTAATTTCCGGGTATTCAGTGGTAGGGCGGAAGAACAAAAGTAATTTGCTCTTGCTCTCGAAAATAAATTTGACATGGTATTTCGGGTATTTTATTTTTGATTTGTGTGTATTTTTTATTGGTTAATTATTGTGTTACTATTTTGATTGTAAGCACCTTTTCTTTTTTATCTTCAACGGGGGCCCCCAGAACCCGGGGCCCTGGGCTGCAGCCCATTTAGCCCATACGTAGATCCGACCTTGATTGTACTGTTCGAAAACGTATCCGGACTTTGGTTCGGATATTTGATGCTCCGGATAATAAACGTTCGGATAAACGACGTTCTACTCTATATGCTATTGGATAAAGAGAGAGTAAAGAAATTGCCCTTATGTATTTTGAACTAAAACGCATATATAATCCTTTTTGTTTTTTATGTGCCAAAATTTTACAGAAACAATTAATGAAGGTACATATGTATAATTACATCTGAAGGTGTCCTAAAGCATTAGTTCATATTGAGCAAACCACACGACTGTTTAGCAATTTCACTCGCCTTAATGAGAGAAATTCATCGAAGTTCATGGGCCAGCATTGCATCAAAATAATCTCGATTTCTTGTTCTGCATTTATTGAAATTTAAAATGTTATTAAATCTCAGCTTTTCTTAAGCCAGATCTAAAATACTTGTTAGTAGACAAGTATAGTATGATGCCCTAGTTCTCTCCCTTAATGTAATTCTACGCAAAAAAAAAAAGTCTACGGCAAAATCCTTTCCCACGAATCACAACAAACAAACATGAGAAAAATACTATTGATGCGATGGAGAATTAATTTTCAATCTGGTCGTTAAAGTATTGTTTCAAGCACCCCGGACCGGAAAGCACCCGCGGTCACTGATATTTTTCGCTTAAATGATTTGGAAAATGAACACTAGATGGCAGCACAGCTTAGTAAGACTGATTATAGCCACTGTGGGTGGCCGCGGTAGCCGAATGGTTATGTTGGCGAGCACGTGGCCGACCTTGTCGAGTCGAGGGTTCCTTAAAATCTGTACAGGCTCAAAGCTCTCCCGTGGATGAAGTGTGGATATTTGAAGAAATGGTGCCAGCTCAAATATCGACCTCGTCACTATATAGATCTCGTAATATTGAACCACGGTCACCAATAGTCCGAATGTTGCTTCGTGTTGTGTGACGGTAAGTAAAATCAAATATAGACACTGATGAGAGAGTGAATATTAACGTCGCACTGCGACGGACCTCGTAATTTTGAACCATGGTCAAGGGACGCGGACGACACCTGAGCTGGCACCCCTCTCCTAACTACCATACCACTCCAACGGGAGGACGTTTGAGCTCTCGAAAGATTTAACGTGCATCGCTCCCTTACACGGCGGGTCTTTAGAGGTACTGGGCTCGAACTCGTGACATACCATCCACGATCCGATACCTTGACCTCACGGCTACCACGGCCACACTAATGAGAGAGACTGCGTGAGTTATATTAACGTCACACGACAAAGCAACGCGAGAGCTACTGGCGGCGAACCTTGCAATTCTGAGTCTCAGTCAAATGACAAGGACGACACCTGAGCTGGCATCCGCTTCCTCTCCAAACTACCACAACGGGGGGATTTTGAGCACGACAGATTTTATGCGCAACAGCCCTCTACATTACGGGTCTTCAGTAGCACCAGGATTCGAACCCAAAACACGCCGGCCACGAATTCGAGATCATAACCATTAGGATACCGAAGCTAAAATGAGAGACCGTGAGTGAATATTAACGTCACCTTATTCACCTAATTTTGAACCATGGTCAAGTGACGTGGGCGACACATGCGCTGGCACACCCTTCTAACTTCCACACCGAAGGCATTTCAGCGTCGATATAATTTAACGCGCATCGCTCCCCTACACGGCGGGTCTTCAGCGGTACTAGGCTCGCCGGCCACGAGTCTGTTACCTTGACCACTATGCTACCGCGGTCGCAAGGAGAGATTGAGATTCCCTCCTAAATCATAAATCCAGCACTAAATTGGCCCATCTTGACTAGATTGCCATCATCAACGAAAAACGTTTCAAGACGCATACAATACGAGTGTTTACAAACGGTAGTTGAAGGGTCGAAAAAGAATCTTCTCTAATACGTCTCAATAAATGAGTGAATATTAACTTCGCACTATTCAGCTACTCGAGGGCTTTTGACGACGGACCTAGTAATTTTGAACAAAGTTCAAGTGACGAGGACATCACCTGAGCTGGCGCATCTCCCTCTCCTAATACATCTCAGAAAGTGACCTCTTTCGAGAATCCGTGACTAGCAATAATAGGAGTAGAAACGTGTAATAACTGGGTCACTTTAGGGCCGGATCCGTGGACATTCGAATGATCACTTAAAACCACTTTGCCCCAGCAGCAGCGAGGCCGCGGTAGCCTAGTGGTCAAGGTAACGGATTCGTGGCCGGCGTGTCATGAATTCGAGCCTAGTACCGCTGCAGATCCGTCGTGCAGAAGGGGCATATGCACGTTCATTTGTCGAGGCTCAAACGTCCTCCCATTGGTTCTGGTGTGGAAGCTAGGAGAGGGGGAATGCCAACTTGGGTATCGTCCTCGTCACTTGACCATGGTTCAATATTACGAGGTCAACGCGCACTATAAAGCAAGACGGAGGCTACTGGCGATGGATCTAGTAATTTTGAACAAAGTTCAAGTGACAAGGACGACACCCTTCTTTCCTACAAAAAACAAGAGGACATAGAGCTACAAAGATTTAATATGCATCAGTCTCGGGTTTTTAGTGGCATAATCACTCGATCTCATGACACGCAGGACATGAGCTAGTTACTATGATCACCATGCCTTAATAGCAGCAGCCAAATTTAACAGCGCACCATAATTCTAACGGCGTTAAGTCCAGAAATCTGGGAAGATAAACAATGGGCTCTATTCTTGCAATCCAATGTCCAGGAAACGTTATTAAAAAACTAAGGTAATATCTCATTGAAAGTGTGGTGGAGCTCAGTCTACTAATAAATTTAGAAAAATCAGTGGAATAATTAACGTATCAAGGTACATGCATCTTGTTGCAGTTATATCCGATACGTAAACGAAAAATGAATGGTTGATTTTCCCATTTTTCTACACTGCTAACTACATATTTGTGACTTATGATGTGTCCCTTTCATTTTCAAGACATTCTTTATAGTCAAATACAGAAGTCATATCTGGACAACTCTTAAAAACATTGTTATATAATTATTCTACAAATCATTTACAAGAAATGCATTTCTAGTACAGCGATATAATCCCCTTTCAAACACAGAATACACTTAGAAACTGAATTAAACTATTAAAATATTAGATAATTCATGAAATTTTTTTTTTAGCAACATGAATAAATGCTACTTAAGTTATTGTTAGATGTATATTGAAAAAATTACAATATTTCGCAACCACACAAAGTAAAAAATTTAAATTGGTAGTACCATACAAAATATTAAGATACAGTGAAATATGTTAAATGCAAAAATGCTCAAGATGAAATATCAGTTAACACTAAACAACTACAAATTTTCATATTTTTTCTTTTAACACGAAACGAAAATCACTTAACATGAAAGATTTCCCCCCTTTTGGGAATGAACAAAATACTGAAAACACCAACCATGCAACTTAATCATTGGAAAAAAATTTTGCAATAGATGTGTGTACAGCCCCATTTTTTTTTTTGTGGTAGACAAAGACATTTTGGAGTATCATTAATGCAGACAAAATGAAATGAATAATGCCGCATACATGTTCCCATATCATCCGAAATAAGGAACATCATGAAAACTATGAGCAGTTATTCAGACGCACATTCCTACATTGAAATGAATAACAAAGTGGACGACATTGATGAATTTTTTACTAAAAAAGTTAACGCAAAGAAAAATAGACTAGTTTCCAAAAACTCAATATATGTTTAGCTTTTCAAAAAACTTGAAAATTTCGTGTTAAATTTCATTAAGTTCTTGTAAATGTTTTAGATTGATTGATTTTTATGATGAATGCATGTGTACCCATATTTTTGTACATAAGATGTACTCTAATAAACTTAATTTTGTTGAATGTTGTTTTTTTTGTAATGTCCTTCAATACAAAAAAATATTTCAGTCCCCTCAATTTCATGTTAACCAATTTTCACTGAATATTGATTATGAAATAGTCTTAGTACTTTTACATAGTCAAGCAATGCACAAATATTAAGAGAATGATGCCTTGAGTTGGTACCCCATTCTCTGAACTTCCCCAACATACAAATTTGAGAACTTTCAAATCAAAAAGGTTAGCATGAATTGGTCCCATGAGCAATATATTCAAGTAAAGTTACTGTTATACAATGGTTATAGGCAATCAAACTCGTTATTTTGTATAGCAGTCTAGTGAAAACAACATTTGAGTTATTACTTCATTCTTTGTACTTTCTCACCATTCCAGTATGAGAGCTTCGTGCCCCAAATGATTTAACTAGCATCAGCCCCTTTACATAAACTCAACTGAAACAAAGGTCAGAGTTTACGATCATGATTATTCAACTACTGCATTAATATTCAATTTTCAGGGATTTTTTTTTTAAAAATTGCTTTAAAACGAATGCTTGCTACTTCTCAATTCATTGATATTAAATAGTATTGAATTATTCTTAAAATATAATATATTTTAAGAGAAGAAATCTCTTCAGAAGCAGCTAAAATTCTCTCATTCTATTTGAGTTATAACTTCAGAAAATTTCTTTTTAACACAAGAGTTAAAGTGCTATTTTTTGAATTATTGTAAATTAAATTTTTGACTTATCTATACTTATGTTTTTCTTTGCAGTTTTTTTTAAATATAATTATAAAATTTATTAAAAGAATATATTAACATTTCAATTTGTATAATTAAATAATAATGTGTATATACAATAAAATCATTATCCAAGGATTAAGAACAATGTTCATCTCTTATCTCTGGCAAAAATTACATACATTCAAATATCTAGAAGGGAAAGAAAAACTAATATTTAGAACTCTATATCATAATTTCAAAACTCAAAACGTCTGAATGAGTGGCTTATGATCTATGTATGAATGATGAGTGTTATGATCAATTCATTTATGTACTATGATCCATTTATTATGATTGACTTATTAATTTATAAGTTTACACAACTTAATGATTAAATTCAAAACCAAAAGTACAAGAAATTTAATATTTTAGTTAAAGTTTGTTTTTACATTTGCTGCACAAATAATTTATTGCAAGATCATTGAAGATTTTTCAATATATTTGCCTTTTAATAATGAGCAATGTTCGTTAATGCTGTAAATAAACAATAGGTAATGAAAATAATTTTTAAAATCTAGTATATATAAATACAAGTGTCAAATCATAAATCTTGCACTTGTAATAACTTATGGAAAATTTTAGGTTGCTCAAATGCTTAAATCTCATTTGTAATTCCTTAAATTAATATTTTTAAAAAAGTCAAAAAACTGCACAGCAGAATGAATATTAATAAATCTAATAAATGCTTCCTAAATATCCAAATACTTTTGTATAGCATATTAAGTGCATAATGAAAATGTAGAGAAATTTTTTTTATCATAGGTAATACACATCAGTCGCTTCCACACCACAGGTCCGAGGTTCAAACCCCGGGCTGGGCAAGGTTGACTCAGCCTTTCATCCCATCAGTGGGTCGATAAAATGAGAACCAAGCTTACTTGGGAACCAAACACTGGGGGTTTCGCTTCAGGCTGACCACCTGATCGGAACATCTGCTCATGCACCCCAGCGCCCAATGGTCATGTATACTGAGATGGGCACAGTAGGCCTTGGCCCTCATGGGCTGTTGCGCCACTGAGTTTGAGTTTAATACACATCAGTTGTATATAATTTCTGATTCTTCAATTAAACGATTATAGCCACTCTAGGAAATATAACTAATGAAGACAGTTACAAAATAGTTGTGTTTAAACCATATGCAGAAATAAATTTTATTAAAAAAACATTTAAAATATTTAAATTTTACATTCAAATTGATTTCTCAACTTGAAAATACATATTCTTAAGAAAGAGAAAAAAGCATATCCACAACTCTGTAACACGATTTTTAAAACATACAAATCTCGAATATATTTAAACAAAAATAGAAAGCAAAACATAAAACAAAATAGCATTGACCTTTAAAACTTAGTATGTGGATGTTTTATATTAACATTTATTGTGGAATAAGTATTTTTAAGGTTTCAAATGTAGAAGAAAAATGAAAAAGCTTTTACTTATGATACCAATTCAATGATTAATGATTTTTTCCCGAGTTGCATATAAAATAAATAAGAGTCAAAATTTAAAAATTTTAATAAAAATATACATTGATATATTGTTAACTATAGAACCAAAATTGTTTATTATTCAAAATAAAATTCAGAAAATTCAACACAAATATTTTAATTTTTTCTCTATCAATTTAAAATCTATGAATAGTATGTGACAAATAAAACACATGAATTTAATAATAGGTTTGACTCTTTTTTGTGGAAAAAGTTTTTTTTTTTTACAATAGAAATAGCAAATCTGGTCCTTTTTTAAATACAACAAACAATTTATTCAATCAGAAAATATTTTTCACTTAGGCAGTAATTATGTTTTCTATGATTTCCTTTCTTCTGAACCTTTATTTACATCATTTAATCGAACCCATTGATGATCATTTACTGCTTTCCATAAAGTAACCTAAAAGAATAAATTGAATTTTTTAAAGCATTTTCATAAAAAATTTTTAATGAAATTTAAATTATAATAGTCAAGTAAACAAGCTAGACTTTTTGTTAATGTGTAAAAAACAATAGAAAATGCTTCATATTTAGCTGATGAAATAAGTGGAGAAAGTTTGTATAAATATTGTTACAATATATTTATTACAAAAGTATTAATTGATGCAATAACATAACCCTCACCCTTGCTACAAAAATGAAAAAGTTATTGTTAGAATTTGATTACATATTCACATAGAAATGATCATCTTTTATGAAATACACTTTTATGTTCTTGTATCAATATTACTACAAATAAGAACATCAAGATACAAAAGATTTTTTATATATTACATATAATAAATAATAAAATTTAAGAAAATTGGAATATTTCATACATGTGTATAATATATTACAAAAAAAAAAGTGACAGTCTGCAATATAACTTAGTACGGATAAGATATATATCAATGAAAAAAATAAATGTAAGAAGTCAAGATAAAAAAAAATTAACCCTTACCTTTTTGTATTTTATGCTACAAGTTAATTTTGAAAATGAAAAGATATTGTAACAGTTTTAAAAAATGAATAATTGTTATGTGCTAGAGTACTATATCAGAGAGTTTTTACTCTTATTACTTACTTTAATTTTTTTTTTTTACACTTAAGCATTTATTAGAGAACTTTTTCTTCATTAGGTTTTTATTCTGAATGGTAAGCAAGAAAAATTAAAATACATGAAAACTTAATTTGGTTCAGAATTTATAACTTATTCAGTATATTGAAAAAGCAAACACACAATACAACTTACTTCAGAAGAATTAAGCAAGTACTGGGAGTTCTGTAAGAAAATATTTTATTAACCCTCTCACTGCGCATCCTGCAATTTCCACGGGCAACGTAGATGTAGTAAAATCTGCACAACCAATGATTTCCACGGGTATGTATTTTCCCCGACTATTTAGTTATGCAACCCGTGCTGCTCATGTTCATGTTTTTATGTTCATATTTTAAAGATCTAATTCCATATTTTAAAATAAAAACTCTTTAACAAAAAATGTTTGCATATTTTAACTTTAAAATGTAGATTTAATAAGTAGATTTGAATTACGTAATAAAACCATAAGCAATTTTTGAGCCTGCATTGATAAAATAATCACGCAACAAGAGGGTTAACCCTTTTCTGATGTATGTGTCATATATGCACCAGTCTCAAACTCCCATAACGGGTGGTAGGCCATTCACTGCATCTTTCTATGGGGACTATCAGTCATGTAGATCAATAATTCTTGAAGAGGTCTATATCAACCCTCATGGGTCTATGATGACCCACAAGGGGTCCACGTCAGTGAAAAAATAATTTGGGGGTCCATGAGGTTGTAAATGGGGGTCTACAAAGTGGCTCGCATTAAACCAGATCGTGACTTTAATTTTAAAAGAAAATCTAATCAAGTGGAAATGAGATTTTACCTATTTAACAGATTTATTTATTAAATTTAATGAGTTTAATTTTCAGTAAAAAGGTGACAGCATTAGTTTTATTAAAACAAGTGCCATCCCTTCAGCTTTTCTTGCCACAGTTAAACTAAAGGAGTTTTAATATTGGACACTGCAAATTTTCCCAGTTTCACAATTTGTCACAGACTATCTGCCAAGTAAATGACGTTTTAACCTACATTCAACATTTAAATGCCTTTTATTAAGGTTATGAAAATAGGTTTGAGCATACTTTGACTATGATAATACCATAGTTGGCAATGAATTCATAAGGTCACATAGATAAAAGAAAAACCCCAAAATAAATGTAACATCACAACAGGAACTCATCGGAATAGGCACAAACAAATATATTAAAGTTAGAAAAGAGTGTCAGCAATTTTGGATTTAAAAAGGTATACCGGTTATTTATTCCAAATTATGGAGTATCTTGAGAAAGATTTTAATTGCTTTTCCTAGTCAGAAGGAATTTTAACATGGTTGCTAATCTCCAAAACGTAAAAAGAGAGAGAGGCAAAAAAAAAAGGACTAGACATTACTAACGAATGAGATTTGGAGTTAAACTTTACAAGATTGATGTCAAATGTTGAAAATTTGTTATTGAAGCATCAGATTCATCCCTCCCATTTAAAGTATTTGTTTGTTGCTGAGTTATTTTATGTTTCAATTAAATTTTAATTTAATTAACATGTACTCCGCTACTGTTAGAAATTTAAATCTTTTAAGGTAGAGCTATATGAGCTGTCAAAAAGACATTTAAGTTCATAAATTTGCCAAAATTCAATATTAAGTAAGTAGGGGTCTACTCCAAACCGAAAAACATGGCATGAGACAAGTTTGGGAACCTTTGATGTAGATCAAGTACGAAATGCAATTCACAGGAACATCACCTGACTTTCAGTGACATTTAGTGTAGATGCATATGTGACACACCTGTATCTAAAATGTTTTCCGTTGATCAGTACATCATCCCAAAAAGGTTAAAAGTCACTAAATGAAACAATCCAAAATAAACTATCCAAATAATAATCAACAAAACAGTTAATTCAATCACAAAAACAGAAAAAAAATTGAGATAAAAATTTAATGTTAAATATGTAGGTAAATCAAAAATAATTTAGTTTACCTTATTGTCTCCTCCTGAAACAGCTAAGACATTACCAGTCACAGACCAGCTAACATGCCATACTACGTCATCAAACGTATGTAATACTTTGGGGGTCCAGGGAGTCTCTTTGGTTTTAGTCCAAATGATAACTCTTTTATCCTAAAAGTATAAATTTGATATTAATTTGGAACATGCAATTCTGCATAATTTAATGAAAGAGTTACTTGAATTTACTAGTTTCTCATTTAAACTGGCACAAAAATTACCATAAAACAAGTTAGCAAATATATGATTTTAAATAACTACACAAAAACAATCTTTAAAGAAAATAGCTGTACATATGTATTTGAAACTAATGTTTAAAATGCTTTATCATGAAAATACCTGAGAACAGCTGGCAATAACACTTTGGCCAAAGTGTGCAGAAGGTGCCCAGGCAACGTCTCTTACCCAATTGGAATGGGCTTCTAGTTTTTCTTCCTCATGCCAAGTATCATCCTTATCTCTAATGACAAAAACACATTTGTGTTAACATTACTTTTTAAATCAAATATAGTAAAAAATGTAAGTAAATTTGACAGCAAAAATTGTATCAATTTCTTACTCTGACTGTAAAACATATATACCTCATTTAGTTCAGAAGATTTGAGCTTATAAATTTCTAAGAATTAAACCACAATTATGATACTACATCAACATAATGTACATTTATAAAAGCAAAATATATTTTATATTAAAGATCTACCTCACTTAAGATTAATATTGTCACATTTCTAACTAAAATTTGAAAAGTTTTATTTAATATACTATCTCAGATTATGGAAAAATATTGTTATCTTAAAGAAATAACATTATTTATGAAATAAACTAATAATATTATCCATTGAACATAGCCTTGAGTATTTAATTCAAAGCTGGTATATAAATATTTCCATACTGAGAAATAAGACATTTCTGAAGACGTTTCACAAAAGTGTTTGCAAACTTAAGTGGTAATAACAATGAATATAATTGAAATACTTAATACACATGTAAAATTAATTACAAAATATCTTTAAAAAAAGATAATAAAAATATGGAATTAAGCAATGTTTTATTTCAACCCCAGAATAAACAAAATATCTTAACATCCAAATAATCTTCCTGAATCCGAGATTAATTCTAAAACTCTAGGTAGATTTATAATAAAACTAATTTTGTATCAATGCAAACAATATTAAATTTAGTGTGCCATTACAAATTCTTTCAAGATTAATCTTGAATATGAAAATTCATTATAATGATTCCTAAAATTTTCTACTTTTCAAGTAGTTTTAGTGATGATGAATTTAACATAATTTAAAAAATATATTTGATACTGAACATACTTAACTTTTAAGGTATAGGTTAATTATATGGAATGCAGATCCTCTACACAATATGAGTTATAATAGAAAACAGGAATTCAAATAGAAATTTATATATAACATCAAAATATAATCCAGAAGAACTGAGTTTAGAGTAAATTCTTTTTTACTTGAATCCTTTTGAAAGAAAGTATAAATAAAGATACTTACGAATACTTCCAAATTTTGACAAGATTATCACATCCACCAGTTACAAAACGTTTTGTAGAATTAGCAGTAGAAAGACTTGCATTTGATCCAGAAAATTCCACTCCTGGAGCATATACTAACTGAGCATTGACTGGCGCCCAACTCACAGCATTGCAACCAATCTGAGATTTTAAAATTAAAATTAGGTGCTAAATACCAATAGATACATAACTTTTAAAAACCAAAGATGCTATATACTCACAGTATGTGCATTATGAATTTTTTTATTTTCCCAGCGGCCACTTCCATTACTTAATAAAATAGATACAGATCCATCAGAACTTCCACAAGCAAGTATAAGACCAAATTCATATGGAGCCCAACATAATGAATTGACTACATAAAATATTCAAAAACAAATTTTAAAATTCACAATAAAAATACAAATATTTCTTTTTAAAATACAACTTTTATAAATAATAGTAAAATTTATAATTTTAGAAAAATAAAATGAATTGTCACTGTAAGTTACAAGTTAAGGGGAACTTTATAAGATAACATTTAATAAAGAAATTAAAAATTTAAAAAATGGACTAAAAATTTACATTTTTTGCATGTTTTATAACAACTAAAGTATTATAGCATAGAATAGACTTACAAAATGTACTGAACTTGTATATTTTTCACAATAAAATTAATGTACAAAAGAAAAGGTTCGCTTTCACTTTTTTAATTTTGCCAACAAATAAAAAGACATGCTTTAAAGAATTGTGCTACTTGTACAGCATTTAATTTTAAGTGTATCTAAATTTGAATAATAAAATAGTTGTGAAACAAAATTTCACTTTTAATATCAAATGAAACAAGAAATTTAAAAAAAAGAATAAACAATGTTTTGGATAAAATACATAAAAATTCTTAAAATACATAACTGCAATAAAATCACTGTCACAGACTCATGCAATCATGTTTTTAGACTCATGCAATTATTACTACTAATGAGTCATTCAGATGATATTTCATCAAAAACAATTTATAAACAAAATCTACAGATATTTTTGTTTGTAAATAAAAATGCATATGTATATTAATTTTTAAAAATCTTTCAGTTTATAAATTGAAACTATGTTTAGGAATACAACACAATGTGAGGTAGCAAACATTTTACATAAGTTGTATTTATTAATTATGTACTTTACAGAAGCTGATATTAAAGACATAAATAGCTTTTTCAAAGAAAATTAAAGCTAAAATCTGGTTCATCATATGATTTCATATTATTAGTCTAGAAAATCAACAGATAGTACACCTGAACTCATTTTCTCTTGTTTTATTCTCTCTCCTTTTTATTATCTTTACCCTACAATACTAAAAACTGTTGCATTGACATCAAATTTTATATATTTTAAAAAAAGTTGGGAGTATTTAATATTTTCAACATCAGGAAACTAAGCATCAATATGCTTATTTTTTTTAAATCACAGACTGGTTCTTTATTTGCAAAGGGCAGAACTGTATCTGAAATTCATTAATTCATTGTAGATACTTCTAATTTCATTGATTGCCGAAAGAATACAAAAAAAATCAATCAATGAAATACCTTATGGTGTTAAATTTAACAGAATCCATTTGTTTTAAAAATTGCTCAGATTTTTTAAAATCTTCTCCATTGATTCAGAACTTTCTTACAATTGAATGAAATAGTATAAAAAAAATTGATCCACAAATAATTTTTAATTAAATAATATACTACTTTAAGTTTGTAGCAAACAAGAAATTTTTTTCTAATTTTCTTTTTTATGATAATTTATAATAATTAGTTTTGTTTTTTACCAGATGTCTTCAGAAATCTGCAAAACAGATCCATCAATATATTTATCTATATCTATAGTTACATTTATTGCCCTAGTCTATGTATGTGCAAAAAGCTTCGACATTAAAATAGTACTTATACAATCAAAAACAAAACATTTTAGAAGTTTTCTTTAGGACAAAAAAAAAATTTTCTTCTCTGGTTAAATTATTATTATATTTTGCACAAGACTAAATTTTTTTTTCCAGTTACCTTTTGTCATGATCACATTTTTTTTTTTTTTTTACTTGAAAATTACAAGTTTACATTTTTTTATATTAAAATAAATATTTTCTTATTCATTGACAAATTTCTTGAGATATCACAAACGAAGAAATTTTGAATGCTTGTGATTTCAAACATCTTAATAGGTTAACAGGGTATCCTACAGTTCCAAGTATCTCAAAAGGTTATGACCATGCAATAACCATTCAGTATATGAATCCTTTGAATTTTTTAAGGATTCTTTATACTGCAAACATTGAAACTTTTAGCACCTGCTTTTTTTTTGGTGCATTTTTAAATGTAAAAGAATATTTCTACAAGTATATTGCAAACTTTTATATATAATGAAGCAGCATTCTCTTTATATGCCAAACAAGTAGCACACAAGCAAAACATAATCCGTTTTTCTTTAAATAAGAAATACCTCCCCCCATTCCTTGCATTACCTACCATAATTTCTATTAAATGTTCTGGATATAATGTACAGTTCAAATAATTACTGCCATCACATACTGTCAAAAAGACCTTGTTTCATGCACTTAATCATATTCCCTGTTTTACTAGAAGCTGATTCCCCAATCACAGGAATATTTTGTCCTTGCATATCAGCACTGTTTGGCAATGTAAGATTTTGGAACCCTCTTTTGCAAAACAGGATTGCAACAATTGGCTGTAGCTAAAGGTATATTATGTTCTAAAAGAACTTCATCCCAGATTAGATCTGATTGGACATTGTCCCCAAAAAAAGCTATCAGAATTCGACCTATCGTTATTAAGCTTCATATTTTACAATGTACTTTGGAATTTTCACATGATAGACAAGATAACCACTGGTTAAGAGGACACAGTAAGATACAATTGACAAAAATCAGTCAAAAAATCAAATCTAATTTTTTTAGAATAAATTACTTTTTTTCTACTTTTTTATAACCTCACAAACTTTGAATGCTCTAAATTTAAAAAACTCAGAATTATGATAGCTTTTACATTCGTTTTTATTCACATCCCTATGGCAAATCAAAACTTTAAAATCATTTATCTCAGAAAGATAAAATAAGTAGTTTGTCTTCATTTAAAATGCTAAGGCTTTTCTTCTATTGTGCCTAATGCTTTGAATTTTTTTTTTCTTACCTATTGCTAATAGTACATGTAATAAAAGTAGGTATGCATTTTTGAATCAAACCAATACTTATTTTTTTAAAAATAATTGAACTCAGAATTCATAAATTTTTTAAGGAATTTTAAATAAGCATTCATAAAAAGAAGTATTGTACAAATACCAATCATGTTATTGCAAAACCCATGCCAAATTTTGTTATACATAGTTTGATGTACTTGTAAATCAAATTTCATGTGTGTACGTAAATTTTTGAAGGAGAAGTAGCATTTTAAAATCATTTCATAAATTTTAAGTTTTTTCCTTAAAAATTAAATGCCTAGCTTTTTATGAAATTTTGAGCACAAAATCTGTTTTACATTGTATACACATATAGGAGAAAACCAACACAATTTTGCAAATCCTTAAATTAAAATTTTTTGCGTAAATCGTACCATGTCCCCTTAACGGAGTATGCTATATCAAAAATCATTCACTCTTTTGGGATAGCTTTATATGATCAAATTCCTTTATAAAACATTTCATGTTTGAAAGTAAATTATGTATTTGTTAGACATCATGAGGAACAGAACAATAAATAAACTCATTCAGCAACTTGAAATGCAAGGAAGGCAAACATAAGCACAACACAAAACAAACTGATTGCTAGATAGCACAAAGATAAGGAAAAGGAGAAAAAAAAGATAAAAATATATATTACACTTAACATATCCATACCTATGTGGATCAGCTAGAAACCAATAAATGTAGTACAAAAATGTTGAAAGAAGAACAGAAGGGGAAAAAACATTAAGCAACTTTTTAAAAACTTATTGGCTACAAGTTCTACAATTTTCATCAACTTATTCTCCACAACTATGAAAAAATAAACACTTATTATGGAAAAAAATATTGGAAGATGACAGAAAGTTAGTGGAAATGCATAACAAAAGTAACAACTTATACACAAGACCATAATGAAAAGTTTAAAAGCATAAAAGTGAACAACGACATTTTCGAAAAATCTTTAAAATATAATAAACTTATTTTTTCATAACTGTTTATTAAACAAAAACTTTAATTCAAAAATATTTCTTGAATGCTTTTTTTAATTCCAAAACATAACAAGCTAAAACAATTTTATACATTTAAATAACATTAAAATTTACATTTATTTGAATATTTTTATTTATATAAATTGATTAATATACTTAAAAATTCATAACTTACCAGAAGAATCATGTTTGTTGTACTCATATATATTTTCCCAATTACCATCAGTTTCTTTCCAAATAATTACTTTCCTATCATAGGAACATGAAGCCAGGATAACTCCAAACATTGGATGAGCCCATGCAACTTGCCAAACAGGTGCTTCATGGCTATATAATTTAAATAATTCAATAATATTATAATCTTCAACCTGGCAAATTATGTATGGTTATTTATAAATTAATTCTCCAATTTTAAAAAAGAAATTATGAACTGAATATGAAATTTGTTACAAGGAAATTTATATATAAATCTCAGTTTTATTTATTTCATTAAAATGTACATAATTTTAATTTGAAAATATCTACCAAAAAATTAACTTTAAAAAAAAAGGAACTAATTTGTATTTTTTTTAGAAAAATGAAATCTTTTTAAACATTTTTTATAAATATGTAAAATTGTGTGAAATCTTTATATTATAAAAAAACAACAACCAGAAACTTTATATGATTTTCTTAGATGCTAAAATTATGAATATTTTAGATCAAAATTACAAAAATGTTAAAAAATGCAATCTAAAAATATATTTAAATATTGCAATTTTCATTAATTACACATAAATTAAAAATACATACATTAAATTCTACACATAAATTTAAAAATTTTAAAAATCTAGAATTCTTTATTTTTTGTAATTAAGCCATTATCTAACATGCTTTTCAAATAGATTTATAATTAAACTTTACTTTGAATATATACATATATTACATCAAAACTTTGACAAAATGTGTACATTATAAATATTTCCCCAAATGTTTTTAAATAAATATAAAAAATTAACACAATTCCGTTGAAACAAAACAATGTAAAATTTATCATTAAGCTTCTTTTTAAGTTTAAAACAGTAATTTAAGGGGAAGGTTCACTCACAAAAGGTTTTTAAATAATGCACACATTTTTCTTCTCCAGGATGTGAAAATTATTCCAATGATTTATCAATACACAATTAATATAACAGACATTCAATGTTATTGAAATGCAAAATTTATTCCTGTGCAACTTAAGAATGTAAAAGCAATGTAACTTAAGAGACAATTAACTTCGGACATTCATCCTACATGAAAAATATTTTAAAATGCATAATTTTAAAATGTGACACTAGATGAATAACATCCTTATGCACAATACCAACTGCCTGTGCCAGTTATAACTGAGTAATATTACTAGTTAAAGAATTGACCTAGCTATTACAAAAACAGATGAATAAAACAATTAAGATACTCAGGCATTAAACAAATGCTGAAAACTAAAAGTTATTAACTTATAGTAGCCTTGCTAATGAAATGAATAATTTTTAATATCAAAGTAAGAAAAAAATTGATTTGGTCCAATAATTTATTTAAATACACATTTTCACATCTTTTAGCTTATTACATTTGTTTGTGTGTTTTCCCAAACCTTAAAATGTAATCAATACAGAATTAAATGTCATTTAATTCTGATTAACAAGTTATAACCAACAAATTTTAATGCGGAACTAGTTTGATATCACGGGGCAGGGCGCCAAACGCTGTTTGGCGTGATAAGGAATCACGCCAAGCAGCGCATGCCATTGGAATGAAATTCAAGATGGCGGCCTAGTGGTAAGACTCGTCAGGAAAATAATTTTAAAGAACTGTTTTGAAAAACATTAAAATCGATTTCAAATGAAGAATTTAGGAATAGATTGAGACTAACCAAGATCAATAAATAATTAATATCAATATTATAAAAAAACCATATTTACTAATAGTAATATTATGCAGTATATAATAATCTTGTAATATAATGTTATAGAAATTATTATATATATATATAATATTCATATAATACTAAATAGTAATAATTATTAGATATTCATATGGTATTACTTTTTATTTTATATAATAATAATCATGTAATATAGTGTAATAGATTTTATAAAAAAGAATAATCATCCTATTGTAATATAAATAAGAATCGTACAGATACAAGAATACTCATTTAACATAATTATAAAATACAACAAAATAATAATTGCAAATAAATAACATAATAATAATAAATAGCATAATACTTAGAAATAAATAATAAAAATAAATAACACATATGCAATAATAATTATAAAATAATAATTATTACAAATAACGTATATTATATGATTCGAATAATTTTTTTTTATGTTATTAATAAAATAATTAAATATATATTAAAATTGGTAATGAATAGCAACTAAAAAATACTGAAAGCTTGCTCTGTTCCAAAAACTGCAAATTTCTTCAACGAATTTCATCAAACAAGAAACGAAAGAAAAAAAAAATTTTAAAAAGTAAAATAAATTGAAAATAAATGATTTATAGGAATAATTAATAATAAAACACTCATTCTTTTAAAAAAAATATCCTAGTTCTCACCAATGATATTAGAAATATCCATATTCGAAAATAGCATTAAATAAAACAGAAGACTGAAATATAATTTGAATCCGGATTGCAATGAAAATGGTTAAATTGTAAAAGAAATGGAAATAAAATCGGCTGAAATTAATAGGATTACCGCGGGAACAGAACCAATAAAAATTATGTCTAATATACGTTATCTCCATGGCAACCACCATCGCCAGACGATAAAAATATCAAGGTAACCATATTGTAATGTTATCGCCCATCTTAGCAAACAATAACAACTTGGCCCGATGCCCGTGATATCAAACTAGCAGGTTTAATGCCACTTCTAAGTTTGAAAAAATGTTACAATCATTATAAAAATAAATTTTTACCATGCTTCATTAGTGAATGTTGAAACATCGTTAAGTTCAACAATAACTTTCAACTTTCTATTCAAATTATTAAAAAAAACATTAAATAAGGGGATTAAAGAGAGAGTTCCTATCTTATATCAAATAAATATGTCACCTAAAAAATATGAACTTAAAGTAAGAAACTATAATAAGTAATGGTAAGAAGTTTAATAACCACAGAATGCAGTCTTCAATATCTAAAGATTAGAGACCTTATTTAAAAATTTCCTCTATTTTAAATAATGACATTAAAAACTATACACAAGGGCTGTTATAGATAAACCTTAAAATTTTAAACCAGTCAACTTATGAGAGTAACACACCCTTGAGATATTATTTAGCTTTCATTCCTTCTAAAACCATATTACTAAAAGACTTCTTTTGCTTTATGTACAGCAGCTCATTTTCAATGACAAATTTATAGTGAAATCAAGATTATTTTACAACAGCTACAAAACTTGTGATCAAAATTAAGCTATCATTAATATATATAATAAATAACATGATTTATTAATTTAAATGTTATATATCCATTTATCCATTCTTTTTTCATTTACATTTACGGAAACTCCAGAGATTACTCATTTTATTACTTAAACTGGCTTTCTTAACTACATATCAATTTATCAGAAGCCAACAGAGTATCAATTTTATCAATCCGTACAAATCAGGAAAAACCAATTTTGGTATGTACATATTATTCTGCAGACCATGATAGGGATACTAAACACAAGCAAATTCAATTGTCCCTTAATCTCCTATGAAACTCAAAAGAACTTTCAAAAGTAACAATGATTCGATGCTCTTTTGTGTGTGAGGTCTCATTACTTAGTGGCAGTTTTTGTTTTGCAAAAATGGTCAGCAAGATTATTCACAAGTATCCATATTTTTTCATATGGTGATTTCTTACATCAGAGGGACTCAACCTTTTTTTTCCTGCTGGGCCACACACATAAGAAAGGTATTTCACATGGACCACAACATGAGTATAATGGAGGGAAACACTTTAAGACCAAAGCAAAATTGATCAAAATATTAAAACTCTAATTTTTGGCTTTATTTTAATATTATATTAAGCCTTCAATCAAACCACACAAAAAAACATTCCCGTTTTATTTTTTACCGAGTTATGAGGTTGTTCCAATTTCCTTTGATCCAAGGCCAAGCATCTTGTTTACATTCTAAAAGCAAATTGATAGCAAAATTGAGAGATTTGATTCCTTGATCCATAGAATTTCCCTCTGAAATTTTAGTACATTATTCTCTCTCTTAAATAATAGTATTTCTTAGTGCAATGGCCATGAATGGCCTCAGAAAAGACTAGCGGGCCACAGGTTGAGTTTCATTGTCTGAGATCAATGAATTTCAGGAACCTTTTTGTAATTTATTTTTAAAAAATAAATCAGAAATTTTTTTAAAAATTAAAAAATTTTCAGACAGTAAAATCAAATTATTTTTAACAAGAATTTCATTCTTTTACTTATTAAAAATAATGCAACAGTAAAAGATTAAAATCAACACATTGACAGCAAATTTTATACAACATATAATTAATGTAAAATATAGTTAATGTAACATCACACACACACAACTAGTGTATAACTACTCAGCTTTTCTTACCCTTTTAAAGTTGCAACCATTTTTTGGGCTCCATTCTTAACATCAAAAATTTTCACGGTTTTATCAGATGAACAAGTGGCCAAACGAATTCCATAATAATCCATCTGAGCATCATGCTAAAAAAAATTTTTTTAATTAAGTGAGTAATAAGATATTATATGATTCTATAAAGAGTTAAGTATAAAGACTTAATTGGTAAATTTTGAGGTTTGATAACATTTGAAGAACTCTGTGTACAAAATTCTGGATATTCATACTGCATGAGAAGTCGTCTTTACATGAGAATACAAAAAAATCTGACAATTTTTGTACCAAGACTTTCTACAAAACCAAATCCAGATTTTTTATATCTAATATAAAATTTCACGTTTTCATAACATAAATTTAAATAATCAATACATAAAATATTTTTCAAAAAAAAAATTTTTAATTGACAGTTTAAAGTTTAAAAATTTTTTTTATTCATTAATCTGTTTTAAAAGCACTCACATTCAACATTTCTTTGAAAAATAAAAATAGGCAAGAAATAGAACCCCAAATTTAATAACTAAATCTAATGAATAAATATATCAGAAATTCGTACATGATACAAGATCTTTTGTGTTACATTCAGTTTCTTACTCAGAACAATATTTTGTAACAAAAAATATTTGGTTTAAATAAAGATTAGGGTACTCCTTGGATTTGGTAGTGTTTATTGGATTTCATGTGATAATTTCATTCTGGTTAACTTTAAATTGATAATTCTAATCCATTGAAATGCAAAATTTTTCCAAAAAAGGTCATGTTTTTTCTTCTTCACTGCTATTCATGATTCTATTATTTAAAACTACCCAATGTTTTTATAAAAGATGACTAAAAAAGATTTCATTATTTTTGCTTAAGGCTTTATTGAGATTTCAGCTTCAATATAAACTGCATTCTTAGATTAAAATTTCTGTAATTGAATTCAACATACATAAAGCATGATGGTCCTTTACTTTGCATTCAACTTCTTATTTAGATCAATTTTACAACAAAAATATTTTTAATGTTTGGCATAATAATTTGAAAATCATGATTCTTCAAAATTAATATCTAACTACAAAATAAGTTTATGCTTGGATTCTATTTTAATTCTCACTTTATTTTTGAACATTTTTGTCACTAAGCAGGGAAATAAATTTGCCATGCCATATATATATATACATATATATAGGTATCCTTTTATTTTTAACTAAAAAGACATGAAACCATTCAGTAGCTACAATTAGTAATTACCATTAGTTCTGTCATCTTTGGCAACCCTACTTGCAATACAACAGTTATAATTAAGCCATTTGCATCTTTTTCAAGCTTTACTGCACATTTGTTACTACAAGCAAGTACCAGTAGGCTGTCTTGAGAGAGCCAAATGCAAATAATAATAGTTTAATATTTTTTGTTTAATATTTTGGAAGCAAGGGAACAAAAGAAAATTATTTAATGCTGTCTGAATGAAGCAGGGGTGTAGCTACCACCGTATCAATAATACTGACCCCCCCCCCCCAAGCTAAAGAGGCCCTAACATATGTAAGCACAAAATCAAGAACTTTCCAATATAGGGCCCCATTTAGGACTAGCTACGCCAGTGGAATGAAGGTTTGACTGATGCAAAGTACAAATGTCAGAAATATGAAAACAGTATTTGTCTGTATAAAAGAAAACATCCAACAAATAGTTACAATTGGAAATTCCATTTAAATAGAGAAAAGAATTCATATTGTACATGCAGAAACATACGAGATACGTGGATTAGTGAGTTTGTGTGAAATTTTGCTTAATGCAATATTGGTTAGGTGAGGCGATGAATGAGTTATGAATGAATTATATATCAACAAGGATACTGCAGTTAACTGATTTATGTTTTGATGTCAGGTTTGCATGATTGCTATGGTGAATGAAAGTGTCCAAATTGGAGAAAAAGGTAATTGTGGAGGTCAATGAATTTGTTGAGAAGACTAAGTAAAGAATGGCAACTGAGTTTTTCGAGGGATCAAAAAAGGATCATTGAAAAAAAGGCCTTTGAATGTTATCAAGGAGTGGGTGTTGCCAGAATCTATAATTTCAAACAACTGGAAGACCTATTACTGCCTCTCTTTTGAGGGATATGATCATTTACAGGTCAATTATAGTCTGTCTTTTAAAGACCCTGAAACTGCTGCTCACATAAACAGCATCAAAGGGTCATGGATGTGAATCGTTTTAAAAAAATCACACTGTTTAAATCGAAGGGAAATTCTACAACTGTTTTGAGTACATGTAATAGTGACAGAGGAATTGTTTTATAGATGATACCTTCAGGAAACTCCTCTATGCCATCATTACATTTCACCATCTGGTCGAAAAGGATGTCCCTTCTAAATCATCTAAATTTTTCAATTTTTTTTACTATCTATAATGTACTATCTTTAGAAAACAATTTTACAACATTTTGTTCATAAAGTCATAAAATTTTCAATTTTGGTCCTTTGCCATTTTCAAAAATGCTCAGCAAGGTGAGAACAAAAAATTTTAACCAAATTTATATTAGATATATGAAGCAATGATATGTAATTTGAAATAAATTTAATACAAACAAGATTATTTGCATTTTGAGTAAGACGAAGTATCAACCTTTAGCAAAAATATCAATCCTCACTAATAAAAATCAAAATATCAGTATTCAAAAAAAGACAATGACTAATCAATGTAAACATTAATTTCTCCAAAACATGAAAAGAAATATCATATAAAGTAAAAAGATAAAAAATTGGCAACACTAAATATGATACTTACAATCATGTCAGAATGACCGGTATCTACATCTTGAATTACATTACCTATATTCAGAAGAAAATAAAAATTAAACATTACAAACAAATGCAAAGTAAAATTAACCGAAAGAAATACTTCTTTAATCAAAAATTTTCAATTACTACTATATAATGATTTTATAAATGTAAGCACTCAGAACAGTAACGGCATATCGAAAGTGAATTTAAGGAAGTTTAAAAAAATTAATATTTGGTACCACATTAAAAAACAAATAGTTTTACCTGATGTCATGATTACAATGTTTTTTAAAGGAAGCAAAAATTATAAGTTTTAACAGAATTGAAACTCTTAAAATTTCAAGGAAAAATATTTAATCCGGATTTTTATTTATGATACGTGTTGTTGACATCAACTTAAGACACGCGGCGCGGTTACTGTCAGTACCACCAAAAGCATTAACTTATTCTTGCAAAATAAAATATATTGCTAAGGCTTCGCTAAAAGCATTATAATTTATTTTTCCTTCACACAAAAAAAAATTAATGAATATTATAAAGATTATCATAAACATAAGTAAGGAAAATTAAATTTTACATGCGATGTCATCATCATCTTTACTTTCCCTGGAATACATGATTGAAGAAAAATATTCTAACTAATCAAAGAATCATCGTATGGAAAGAGAAAGTAAAATTCAATGCGCATGCCTGAAATTATGGTTCCAAAATTCGAATTCATAATACATTATCTTTTATTTTGAACTTAAAAGGTTGTCACGGTAGCCTTGTGGTTATGATTATGGTCTCGTGGCAGGCGTGAGTGAGTGATTGAGTATTAGCGTCACACAGTGGGCAGTTATCACGATCTGGCACAGTGAAACCCCAAAAATAAAATTGCACGAAAAAAAACCCCACAATTTATGGTTCTCTTAGGCTCCCTAGCCATGTTGTAGTTGGTTTGTGTCAGTACGTGAATGGAAATCTCCAACAGCCGACGGTTTAGATCGGATTTGTTGGATCTACAAAGAACACCTACGAGCCTCATTTTCCAGTCGAAAGTTCTGTCGTTTCGTCTGAACAAAATTTTGCAGCTTTTGTCATTTTTCTTTGAAAATACATGCAATGGGTAAGCAATTTCTTTATTTGGCATTCAAATTAGGTTCAAATTGGATTCAAAATTGTAAAAACCTAACATGTAGCACAGTACTCCTCCAAGATTATGTCGGTTTTTTTTTTGTGTTTAATGGACTAGAACTTTTGAGACTTACATGGATTAATCATTGTAACACTTGTTATATATAATAGATATGGACACTTAATTTAATACCAAATTTATCTGCTATTTTCCTCAATCTCTGGGTTTTTTCCCGCGTTGGCCGTTGGTATTATGGCGGTATCTAAAGTAAGCCAGTAACAGCCCTCGGACAGGAGTAATCACTTCAGTCTAGTAGTCATGTTACTGGGCTACGAATCGGAAGGTCACGGGTTCTAATCCTCCGATATTGGTGACCTTGACTGAAAAGAAAAAATGCAAAACCTTCTGATGTGTCATGGCGCCATCTACCCGCAAGAAGAGCAAGCAAAGTCGTCAAAACTCACTTGACGCAGCAAAGTCGTCGGACTCACTCGACGCAATAGTCACAACTCCCATGCTCACCATAACAACAAAAAAATATCTCGTTCGTTCGCCTATCCCCCGACTCACTGGTGGGGGAGTACTGTGGCGGTATCTAAAGTAAGCCAATAACAGCCTCCGGGCAGGAGTGATCATTTCTGTCTAGTGGTCATGTTACTGGGCTATGAATCGGAAGGTCACGGGTTCTAATCCTCCGATAGCATTGTTGTTATCCTTGTTTGGCCTTCTTATATCTCTCCGTAAGAGGGCCCACGAGAGCAACCAGATGTATTTTTGTAACTGCGCATTCAGTATTAATAAAGCATTTTTCACACAAAAAATTTCTGACGCATCAAAGGGAAACATTTGTAAAGCTGGAAATTGAAAAAAAAACAAAAAACAAATCTCCTTTCTCCAACCCAGCACAGTGACACTAGATGACAATGTTACAGCTGCAGTTACAGCTCTTTCTACGAACTCCTTCACCACACCAATAGGAACACGTTTAACGTGAGGAGATTTAACACACATCGCCCCTCCCCACCCCTCCACTTCAGGGTGGGTCTTCAGCGGTATTAGGCTCGAACGCATGACACGCCGGCCACAAGTTCATTACCTTGACTTGTAGGTTACCATGGCAACCTCATGCCCGGCATGTCACGAATTCGAACCTCGTATGCACGTTTAATATGTCGAGACTCACACACACACACACACACACACAGTGGTGTGAAAGTTTGGAGAGGTGTACCAGCTCAGATGTTGTCCTCATCACTTGAACATGGTTCAAAATTACGAGGTCCTTTGCCAATAGCTCTCGTGTTAATTTATAGTGCGATGTTAATGTACCCTCTCTTACCCACCCGAACTTACAAGGTAATTTAATTTATTGATTCATGGTAATAATGATGACATCCGCATTCGAGCTGACACTATATTCTTCTAATCCAAACCCGGTCGGCAAAGGGGTGTTCAAAGTTGACCCTTCCCTCCCATAAAATGTAGGAAAAAAGCGTAGAATTAGAAGCAGTGTGTGTTCAGTTGATTGAATGCATTTAAACGAAAAAGAGCTATGAAACTTCTTTATCACACGGAAATCGACAGCCAGAATATAATAAATCAATTAGTAAACAAATTATGAAATTTTATCCGACTTGGAGAAGTTTTCGTATCAGGGTTAGTTATAACATTATAAATAGATACGTTTGTGTTACCCTTGCAATTACTAATTATGACAAATTAATGTTAAACTATAACTTTGGGATTAATTGTAAAATAATTTTGAAACTTTTAACGATAGAGTAATGGGAGTACTTTTTAAAATCATATGTATAAAAGGATGATCTCCCCCTCTAGCTCACAAGTTCACTCGACATACCCGTGATTGTCGTTTTTTAATACTCATCTGTTATTTTAAAGACTCTACCAGACGTTGGAAATACACCTGAATCATTTCCTTGTTCTGAAAACAAGACAGGACCTATGAACGAGACGAATCACAGGACTATGTTTTACTTGGACTCGATTACGCGGTCGTTTCCCAAAGTGAACCTCTTGTCCAATTTTAAATAACAAATTTTCCAATTTGACTTGAGACCATAAAAAGGATACAGTGTTTTTCGTGAATGTCATTTGATTCAGATAAGCCTAGAACAAAGTCTTGCAACCAAGAATCTATGACACATTGAATCGGAGAAAAATAATTTATGCCTTTTGGACAGTGGTGTAACGTACATCCCTGCAACATCCGCAATGCGGGGGGGGGGCAGGACTCTGAGGGGCCCAAAGCTTGACCAGGGCCTTTTTTCCGCTTAGACCCACTAGGCACGTGCCTAGGGCACAAAAGATTTGGGGGAGGGGAAAAATAGGAGGGTGAAAAAAGAGAAAAAAATTAAAATTACAGCGAATGTACCACCGCCTAGCGAATCGTGACAGAAGCATTTCTGCCCTCAAGAGAGTAAAGACTGAAATGAGATTGACTTTAGAAAATGAAAAGTTTAACAGTTTGATGCTGCTATGCAATCAAAAGGATATTGCAATGAAAATTGATTACAATGAAGTTATTAATGATTTTCTCGAAAAGAATCATTCGTTGTTCGAAGAAATCTTCTTTGTACAAGTACAATGGCAGTGACTCAACAAGGAATAAGGATGTCAAAAAGTAAAAGAAAATAAAGCGGTAAGAGCGATGAAAAAGATGATAATTAACCAGTTGAAAACAGTTCATACAATAATGCGTACTCTGTACTGTAATTGCAAACGATTTCATTAATTTACTGTACTAATTTACAAAAGGGTGGGTGGTACGTGATGCCTTAAAGTAAGAAATGAACAAAAGTGGCCAAATCATACCACTATTCTTTCCTTACGACTGTCAGTCCATAAAACGGTGGGTTCATAGGTGGTGGATAATGGAAAGACTATTCAAACAGCAAAAATAAAGGGAAAAGAGTTAGAGAGTTAAGGGAAAATCCTCTCGAAACAAAACAGGAAAAGTAAGAACTGGAGGAGGAAGGGAGGTGCTCTAAAAATAGGAGGTGTAGCTATTGAAGTGCCTAGGGTGCCGGGAAGGTTAAAAACAGCCCTGAGCCTGAATGATGTCAAGTACGGTTTGGGGCCCAGAACCTGATTTTGCAGGGGGCTCTTAATATTCTCCGTTTCGACACTGCTTTTTAGCAGGGTCATACAAGAAGTTATGCAGGATGATCCTGGATCAAACAAACGGATGTTTGATGGTTAATCCCTGAAACTGAAATATTCCAGTAAAATATGAAAGCAACAATTTTGTGCCCTGACCAGAATGTACTTGCTTTTTGCGGCAAAAAAATCACACAAAGCGAGAAATAATATTTTATGTGGAAAGTTTTCCAAAGAGCCAGAAATTATGCACAGTTTTTTTTTATTTTTGTTATTATTTTGTTTGAAAAAAAAAGAACGAGATACTCGTGTAGAAAATCATTCTTCAATGAGACTTATACCTACGGAAAAGGAAGTAGCAAGAAACTTTTCATGCGAGGAATTTAGCACTTTAATTCATATCTCAAAATTAATTAAAAAAATAGTGTTTATTTTCATGGTAAAAATAGACAAGAAACAAACAACAGAGTAACGAATATTAATTTTTTGAAGTTATACTTCTTTTGGCGCGCTAGGGAAGAATGATGAGAGTAAATTTTTACGATGCTCGCGCACACCATTGTCTAATAACTTTGGAAGTTACTGAGGGATCTTGGTTATTGGGTGTTGATCGAATTGGCGTGCCCCCCCCCCACATGTATTTTATATCTATGTGCTTGTGGTTGGGATAGGGGAGGACTTGCACACTAAAATATCAGTCCTCCATGTTATTCCTATGGGGTAGGAAATTTTCTAACATGCCACTTTTTGGGTGCGAGGGGACTGATATTTGGGGGATCGTTACAACTATTGTTATAAACCATATCTGTTGGGAGGCATCCCCCCCCCCGATGCCCTCTACAGTTTTTTTACTAATATCTCGGCACCCGAGCCTCACAGTCCGTTCGGACATGGCTCATTCGATCCCTCTCTATTTGCTCTTCCAGTTATTATGATTTCATGCCCATAGATATATTTCTTTTACAGTTTTTAATTGCTTAAAACTTTTTTAAAATTTGTTTACATTCACAATATCTTGGCTCCCGTTTAAGTCTGGGTCTTGATATTTGAACCAACTGTTCTACTTGTCGAAACCCATCCAGTCATCTACTTCATTCCCATTGAGTAGGTATGGGGAGGGCTTAAGCACTAAAATATCATGCTCTCATGTTAATCCTATGAGGAATGAAAAAAATTTCACCCCCTTAAGGAATTGAGCTTAGGACTTGATTTTTGGAGGTCCGCCATATTGTCGTATTAGCGCGATCCTTACGTGGAATTGGCTCCCATGTTATTGGTCCTATTGTTCCTGTGCGGGGGTGTATAAATTTATTTAAATCGTGATTATATCTCGGGTTTGGCTGGTCCGATTGACAAGGTTGGTATCGTTCAGCTCTGCTCATGACCACCTTTCGTCCTTGACCCAGCTTGCCCTGGTCAAGATTTTTAGAAAGATTTTTATTTTTATAACAAATACAATACTTTTTACAATTTATAAACTACTTATAACAAGTTGATTAAATTTAAACACTGTTTCAGGATATATTTTTCTAATAATGGAATGGGGTTCCCCTCAAATGCCTTGTAGTTCATAGGGTTTTTCAATGACAGTATATACTGCCAATTGTCAAAGTCGGCGGGCTCACTCTGGTGATTTAATTGATTCAATTTTATAAAAATCTCAAATTTTAATGTTGAGTGAAACTTGGTTGTCCGATAATGAGTCTATTAGTATTCGAAATTTCAGTTGTATAATTCAATACAAACAATCAAATGTTTGAGCCGGAGGAGTTGCTACCTATCACAATGTAAATGATACAACTAACATTGTAACCGCGACTATCGACATGACTGTAAGACAGTCCGACTTTGTTACTTCAGCGACGTCATCAGTGGGTGAATTTTGTATTGCGGAGTGTAAAACAGAAGATGGTAAAAAAATTGTATTGATTGCAATTTATATTTCTCCAAATCACAAAATTGAAGATACTGTTCATTTTTTGAAACGGGCATTATATCCACACACAACGGTCGGAGGAACATATATGGGTAAAGGAGAGGATAAGTTACCACTGATTTTAAGTGGAGAATTTAATGTTCATTTCTACACAAAAAATTCTTGGGAACTTATCAATTTCTTACGTTAAGATTTAAATCTGTCAATGAATGCCAATGCCCTGTAATTTCTACAACACGACATGGTACAACTATTGATGCTGTATTTGTACGATATTTAGACAATGTTTCTACAAGATTATTTGTATCATACTTTAGCTACCATAAGCCTCTTGTAACTCACGTGTCTACTGAACTCCAACCAATGGACGTGAATTAAATAATAAATATCAATATGTATACGATGCATGCTAAAAATTGGCCATTTTTTAATTATGTAGAAATAATTTTATTATGATATTTAAATAAACTTTATTTAACTAGATAATGCGTTATAATAAAACTTTCAGTGTATTAAATACCTTTTTTTCTATTATTAGTGTAGTTTTTTCTACAAACGTAGGATAAAGCGAAGGAATTTTTAGAAAGGTTTTTATCTTGGTAAGCCAAAGAAGTATAACTTCTTACAAGCGTACATAAGTACATACACAATTTTTTTTATAAAAAAGGAGGTATTAAAATATTTTTTTATTGGAAGTGATCTGCGTAACATTTCTGAATACTGGAATCCTTATGGGAAAAGGGGATGTAACCTCCCCCACCCCATTCAATTTGCCACTATGGCCACTGACATATATATATACATATATATACGCATATATACCTGGGGTTCAATCGATGGCCAATAGAATACGGCAGTACATTTTGAAATGACTTTGTTTAATTACGATTATCTAATATATAAAATTCTCCTGTCACAGTGTTTGTAACCAAACTCCTCCGAAACGGCTAGACCGATTCTTATGAAATTTTGTGCGTATATTCAGTAGGTCTGAGAATAGGACGTTAACTATTTTTCATTCCGATATTGCAATTAGTTGAAAAGATATTAATTAAAAACCTTAAAATGCGCAATTGTCTTAGCCTGTGTGTTGTTTATTTCGCCATTTATTTCGCTTGGCGTCAAAAATCGGTTTCGCGCCAGATGTGACTTTTCTCTGTTCCACCGTCCAAATCACCCTGCCCATGGTTTACACTAGCAAAAAGGGGTCTATAACAAGCCAAAAATCACCAAATTTGGCGAGTGAAAAGTTTATTTTTTATTATTTTTTGTACATATCTTTTCTTCAAAAATTCATGTATTGCATCCGTTTATAAAACAAAAATATCAAAAATATTTGCGAAAAATTTAATCGCTTTTACTTTGTTATTATTTCAAATAAATGACACGAGATCAGTTATTGCCATTTTGCTCAATATAGTTCTCACGTTCAGTTAATTAAGTGATCTCATATAAATCAATAGTTTTCAAAACATGTCCCGAGCTCCCGCTAACAACAATTATTGTGTTACCTGTATAAACCATTCTGAATATTTTCAGACATTTGTGACGGATCTATACGGTCTTCCACTAACCTTCTCTATATTCTTTAAAGTATTTTATTTATTTCAACCAATCTCCACCGAGCAAAGCAACAAATAAAATAAACGTGAAAAAAAAAAAAAAAAAAAAAAAAAAAATCTCAACACCGACACGAGAGATTACGTGTGGAGCTACGCTGGGAGAAGTAGACTGGAGCTGGTAAAAATTCCGTGTTACAGAGTGTGGATCCTTCTCCATTCTACTATCTAGTCAACAAGGGCAGATATCATCACGACGGAACAGCCGATGATAAAAGATAAGGTCAGTGATTTAAAATATTGTGAATACTAGTACGTGGCTTAGCTGTAATTGTGCGTGTTTAAGCTTTCATAGATTCAGTTGCGATTCTGTTGTTCCGATAGTAGTAATTCCCCTTTTTGTACTCCACTTTATTTTGTTTCTCATAAATTTGAATTGTGTGTTTATATCCTTCTGTGTTAATAAGAACCAATAAATATAGTGATTTGCAATTATGTCTTGTGATCCTTTAAGTTCGCCTACACATCCAGAAATATTTTATGATAGACGGGGAGATGGTAGTCTCAGAGGTGGCTATGATTCACGACAGTGGCGGCCAACGTGGGGCCAGTGTCGTGAATCATAGCCACGGAGGAGAATGGAGAAGGATCCACACTCGGTAACACGAATTTTTACCAGCTTCAATCTACTTCTCCAGCGTAGCTCCATACGTAACTGCTAACTACGAATGTCAACAACTGCGTGTTGACCTACCGATCTTCAATTCATTTAACTTCACTCTTCTATCTCTTCACTTTACTTAACTTTCTTAACTCGCGAAACCCGAACTTATATAATATGTCTCATTTGCATAAATCACGCTTTGGCTCCCGGTGGAGATTGGTTGAAATAAATAAAATACTTTAAAGAATATGGAGAAGGTTAGTGGAAGACCGTATAGATCCGTCACACATTTATGAATTCTTATTTATTTTTTATTAGTTTATTTATTATTAAATGACAGTTAATAAAACTGTAATACTCAGTGCTCGCAAAATTTTCAGGAATCATCTTCAATTAAAAGATAAATATATACGTATTTTATAATTGTGAAAAGTATAAGTAAAATAATAAAAGAACAGATACATTATCAGTATACTGTTTTCTAGCATTAAGTACTTCAATTTGATCTATTTGTGTGCTTTGTACAGTGAACAGTGCCAGCCAGACGCAAAGGGTCTGATTTGGGTCGTCGAACGACTAAATCTACAGCCATGCGAAATAGAAGAGCTCAAAGAACAGGCGAACAAATGCAACAGGATAATGAATATATGCGTGTGAACACGGCGCAGTTGCGTGAATCTCAATCACAAGAGGTACGAGTTGAACAGAATCAACAAAGACAATTAGAACAAAGACAAGCATGTCGATTCTTATTTGACACACTCAGAGCAAATGACCAATAACGCCAACAGAGTTAACATTCGGAAGCATGTTACATACCTAATTCCATTCCCGTCGGTCCTAGCATTCGAGTATGACATCCGATGTTAAATATTACGTTCATTCGAATGTTGAAATTGGTGCTATGGACAAGGAATAAGAATAAATTTAAAAAATGAGCCATCCGGGATGTATTGCGCTTCAGGAAAAGTGCAACTACCAGAACTTGAAACACCACCTGAACCATTGTCACGTCAATCCACGTTCAACATGCGCTAATGAGATCAACGCTTGCTTGAAATCATCGCCAATGTGGCGTAATGTTGAAAAAGTACAGCTGAAAGTAAATATACGCGTTCAAATGCTTCAAGATCCATCCGCTGAAACATTCTCAAAACAACTGTTAGATATCGGCAATGGAAAAGTAGCTGTACATGAAAACACTGGATGCATAAAATTGCCAATCGATTTCTGCTCAATCATTAACTCGCAAAGTGCTCTCATTGACCAGATATTTCCCGATATACGCATACAATACTTGAATCATGAGTAGCTGGCAGAAAGAGCAATTTTGGCACCAAAAAATGTGGACGTCAACGATTTGAATTTCAAGATACAACAGTTGATTCCAGGGGACTTGATGTCATACAAATCTATCCATACAGTTTGCGATACCAACGAAGCTGTAAATTTTCCAGCAGAGTTTTTAAACTCATTGGATTTGCCAGGCATGCCACCGTACCATTTACAACTGAAGGTTGTATCTCCGGTTATTTTGCTTCGTAATTTGAACCCGTCACGGCTGTGCAATGGCACGCGATTAGTCATTAAAAAATTGATAAAAAACGTTTTCGAGGCAAGCATTTTGAATGGCAAGTTCCAAAGGGGAAGATATATTACTAACATGAATCCTTATTATTCCCACAGATGCGCCAATTGAATTCAAACAGATTCAACTTTGAATTAGATTGGCATACGCAATGACAATCAATAAGTCTCAAAGCCAAACGATGTCTGTTTGTGGCTTAGATTTGAGCACACAGTGTTTTTCACACGGACAATTATACGCGGCATGTTCTCGCGTGGGTAAACCCTCTAGTTTGTTTGTGTTGGCTAAAGATGGACTCACTAAAAATATCGTACACTCCATTGCCCTAAGAGACTGATAAAGTTATTTTTTAATTGTCACAATTTGTGATAGAGATCTAATTTGAAATTTATTAGTTAAAATAATAAAAGTATACAAAGAATTCAAAAAATGAATGTTTGGAGTTTTGTTACTTTTATAGGCCGTCATCGTTCACAGCGCTCCATTCCTCTTTCAGTCATATACCACATCCCCACACACTTACAATGAGATTGTTAATTTTTATTTGACTACCAAAATATTCTCTAGAAATAATTTATATGGCAAAACAACGTTTGCTGGGTCAGCTAGTAATATATACAAATTATTTACATATCGTCATTTCAGGGAAGAGTTTCACGTCTTCAGTAGTTTTTAGTAGTTCATTGCTAGTTTCGGCATTTCACGTGTCAGGGTGTCGTCTCGAGCGAACAACTGTCAGGCTCCCAAAACTCCGAGAGTGCTTCTAGGCATGCGCAGGGCAACCGGATGGCTTGGAAATAGCGGCTTGCACCATATATATATATATATATATAATCATAACATAAAAGAGACATTTTTATTACTTATTTGGATTATTACGTTTTGTTACCGTTTATTGCTCTATTATTACATATACCGGAGAAAAAAATTATGTACATTGTTTCTCTCTTTGATGTTTAAATAATACCAGCAATGATTTGTTTTTCATAAACAATTATTTATTTAACAATAATAGCGAAGGAAGAAATAAAAAATGCATGCCCTGAAAAGAACAAGAAGGTTCTTGTTTTTAAATTAAACAATTGAAAATTTTTAAATATTTATCATTAATTATAAATTTAAAAGAATTCATTCGCACAAAATTCACGTTTTCAAATGTTAATGTTTAATTTATATATTTTTATTTAAATTTTAAAAAAATACTTTAACTATTAGAATAGAAAATATGCCAATTTTTACGATGATTTTATCTCTAATGAAATTAATTTAAAAAACTGGGGGGGGGGTATACCCCTGTCTACCTAACGGTGGACCAACCACCATTGTACAAATTATACAACCGTTCATACTCATTGTTCAAATTGTAAAACTGTAATTTACATGTGTTATGTAGCTCTAATTTTTAATTAATCTCTTCTTTAAAAATTTCTGGCTTTTCTACTCTTTCCCTTTATTTGTTCTTTTTTCGCAAAATTCGTTCTTGGCACTCTTCAGAAAAATTCAACTTTTTATGACCCATTTTTACAAACTATATCTTATGTATAATTAAATTTTTGACAGCATCACGAAAAACGTTTTTTTATATATAAAGAGATAACTAAATTTTAATTTTGTAATTCTTGAATTACAATAATATTTCCTTTAATGAAGCTTTGAATGGCAAAAAACATACCTAGTAGTGGTACATTAGTGTAATCGTTATTCAGAATTACTAAAAACTTAAAAATAAAAATGCGTTTTCTGTATTTGTTTTAATTTACTTATTTTGCTACTGTACTTCTCACAAAGGAAAAGCAAAAACGAAAAAATGTATTAACTGGAGCGAAACAGTGAAATTCAACAGACAGTAACATATGTTTGCATAGAAGGATTTTAATTACGTATTATATATAGTTTTTCCAAAGCTTATTTTATTGTCCTTTGTTTCCACTCAGAATTTTGCACGTGGATTAGAGAAAATATAGTCAAACTTTATGTCGTGGTTTTTTAAACGAAAACAGATGAAACGAGATTGCGTATTATTAAGATAATTGTTGTTGAAAAAGAGCATATGTCAAGAACAATATAAATGGAGTTTGATGAAGTCGCTTAACAAGTCTGATAGACCAATTTTTTTTACTGATAACTGTTTATCTTTTATATCCGATTTATTGTTTCGGATTTAATAATGTTTTCCAGGTAATATATCTATGCAAAACCGTGAAGGAAGCATAATACAAACGACATTTTCGCATAAAAGGAAGATGGTGCAGTGGCTGGCTACTATTGGGGGTAAATTATGGGATGGTTGGTGCAATTCTTCGCATCCGCGGGGATGAGTTACTATTTTTTAGGGAGAAGTGGTTGACCTCCGAGCAAGATGGTGAAGGGCCAGGAGAGTCCCTTGTTTTAGAAGCGCGAAACGCTGGACTGAAATTGGCGCTAAGGAAAGCGAGTCCTTTGGTTTTAGACCAACGCACAAAGCATGGTCTGCTGTACCAAGATGAGATAGTTTCTTGGGAGTTTTTTCAACACGACGGGCTGTGTTTGTTTGATTGTATTGAGAAGCGAGATAATTTTGGTGGCTGTTAATTCAAAGTACAGCTTTTAGAAGCATTAAGAAAGTAATAGAAAGGTATTACAGTTGGAATATTCAAATATTATCATTTAACTGGCTGGAAGGAGAAGCGACACATCATATTCTGTATAAAATAAAAATGACGCAGCGCGTTTCTGATTCGGAAATTGCATTTAAATGTTGTTTATATTTTTAAAAAAGTCGCATTAAGTCTTGTATTATAGAATTAGTCGGAATTCGAGGGTGGAAAAATCGCGGCGTATCGAGAGTGTCGAGTTATCATTCCATGGCATTAAATTTCGTATTAAACGGAATCCAGCGACTGTCAGGTGAAAATGGAATTGATGAGCTTAAGAAAGTCATACCAAAGCCCATGTAGGTCCTCAACGCTTCTGTTATCAGGATATGTTATCAGGTTGGCCTTGCAGAATATAAAACTACATCTAGAAGCTAAAGTCAGGAAGTGAGCTTGCTTGCAGCACTGTGAGTATCCACATGGATAGTACGACGAAATGTGGACCAGCACGGATTGTTGTCACGGCGACTATTATTTAGGATTCCCTTGATATTGCAGCATGGAGATGCACGGCGACAATATATGATGCACCTATGTCAAAACTGGATACAGGAATGGTATCACATCCTTTTTGCAGACGAGTCCTGTTTCTGCGTTCAGAATTAGGATGAACGTATCCCTATATGAAGACAGAAAGTAGAGCTCGCATTACCTGTTTCTTTGATTCTATGTCGTCATACACGTTCTGCATCTCGCATGCGTAGCCATTGAAAGCGATGTAGACTTCTGTTGTTCTTTTCACCAGTACTCTGAACAGCCAGCGTTACATTTCTCAGATCTTAATGGTGGTGACTATTCCTATCTTTGAGACTTCCGAAACGTCATCTCTTAACAGGATAACATCAGACCGCATCTTGTCCGTCGTATCCCGAACTATTTCAACACAAAGACTATTCGACTCTTGTCCGAGACAGTACTTTCTCTAGATCTCTCAGTCATGGAAAACATCTGGTCCTGGGTACTGAGAGACTAGTACTTCACCGTCTAGAGGAGCTGAAGCACGTTAAGTGTGTTGAGATTCAAAATTCTCACGTAGGCGTTGCTTAGAAGTTTGGAAAGTGAAGATGCCAAATCAGGTGTTGTTTTTGCCACTTGACAGGGAGCAAAATTTCGAGATCCGTCACCAATAGCCTTCGTGTAGTTTCAAAATGCGACGTGAACTAACAATAAATTAATTGCTGCAGATTTTGAAACGGTAGCTGTGCTAATTTATATAGAAATTGTAGGATTTCCTCTTCTCGAACGTTGGATTCACGTTTACTTTGTCTTATATTTAATTGAGACATGATTACATTTCTCATATCATGCACTCAACAATTATCCTTACATATATACAGGACTTCATTACAATTGCACGTTAAAATGCTCGGGATTGAGGTGTGTAAGCAACATCACATTCGAGAGAGAGAGAGAAGAACAAAAGGAACGAAGGCATACGGTCTATTGTGAGTTTCCCGTGGGATATGCGGTCACGAGTAACGTGGATTTTGTGTGAATTAACGTGGAATTGTAATAAAGCCTTGTTTTTCTGTAAAGATAGTTGTTGAAAGTGCATGGTTTCATAATGCCATCCTGACTCAATTAAATATACATAAGATAAAGTAAACGTAGAGCTGACATTCGAGAAATTGGGTTCAACAAAATCATTTAGAAATCTTTTGCATTTGCAAAAAATGGAGCACTCCCTAATAAATATGCATGAAATTGTAAAATATGCTTACTTCCACTTATTTTAAATTTAAAATATTGTGAAAAAAAGAAGTAATAGAGGGAGAGAGAGAGAGAAAGAGTTGCAACTTCATATACTGCATCTGTATTGAATAATTTTTAAGATGTTATCGTGATCCTTCGATCGCGAATGTGAGAGGGTTCGAGTAAAGATCAGCTGTTTCTCAATCTAAACAATTTAGTTGCCTTTTTCCCTTAATAGACTTAATCAACTTAACTGAAAATGCTCTTAAATATCTAAACCCGAGGAGCAATCAAACTTATTAATTTAATCATAATAGAAAAAGAGCACTTATCTCCGAGTGTTCCCACTTCAACTCTTATTTAATCCTTCCTCTTGAATTAACAATACTATATATGACCACCGGTCGCTAACGCTATGCTTTCTTCATATTATCAATTTTCAACCATATCCTGCCTACTCCACTACTAGCATTTAAATAGAAGCTCTCATTTACATAAAACCAGGAGCGTAGCTACCACCGTATCAATGACACGGGGCCCCCAAGCTACAGGCGCCCCAACATGTGTAACTTCAGTCCCACTAACAGGGCTCTTATATCTAAAAAAAGGCCCCGAAGCAATTTTTAAACAGAATCCCCTTTAGAGCTGGCTACGCCAGTACATGAAAACTAAGTCATCTCTACGGAAAGCGGGTTTCAACTGAAATCAGTTAAAACGAGTATTTTACCCAAGAGGATGGCTCTGGTGTAGTATAGGAGAGGCCCTTTCGATTTGGCGATTTTTATATAAATATTATGATGAGATCACGAAATCATTCTGGCTTCCGGACCCCTATCGCTAAGTGAAATAGCTTGGCGATCGATTTTGGTCGCCAAAAAATTGACATCGCCAAGCCCCCCTCTCCCTTTTATACTACACTTGAACCCAAGAGGATTAGTAGAAAGCTCGAATAGAAAACGTTACAATGTATTATTTTAGTCTCTATGATGTTTTATGATAGATTATTGCTGTCATCCAAATTCTTTTTTCACTTACACCTAAAAAAAACGGGTTCATTGTTGATCTACTTGATAATTATCTCATGTTTGAATACAGCTTGCGCAAAACGTCAAAAATGTTTTACTTTTTATTTATTTTGAATGGCTGTTACGATTAATTAATATTTTTCTGAACAATGCGTATTGGCGATATTAATGCATGGACCATTTGCTCTTCTGCACTTAAAAACTTCCAGATTTCGAAATTATTTTACTCAAACAATCGACTGATTCTTTCTCAAGTCTTTTTGTGTAACTCTCCCACTAACTAAAAAGATCAAAATCTTGAAATCCTTCCAACAGAAGGCATTGTTTTATTTTGATGGAAAAAAATATGTTTTGAGAATTTCTTTTAAAATTCATCTTATTTGGTGTGGTTTTTGCTCAACTTGTATCGAATTGAGTGATTTATTATATTTTGCAATATATAATTAAAAAACAATATTTTTACGCTTGCCTACAAACGTGCAGAGCATTTTTTATCTATTTGATTGAGAGTTTGTGAAACCCATTCCTTTTTTTTTTAATCAAAGATTAATGAGTTTGATTGTTTTAAAAGTTTAAAAAAGCTCTATATATTTTACTTCAAATAAGTGCAAATAAGGGTATTTTTTTCCAATTAATTCAGTAAGTTGATTAAAGCTAACTCTGGAAACGCTACAAAAAGTTGTATGGACATAAGTGAAGTGTTTTGTTCATATTTTCATGTAAGTATTATTATTCATGATTTTTATAATTTTAAATTAATATGCAAGAATTTATTTTTTAAATTTTAAATTATAGTATTTAAGAGATCTCGGGGGTGTTAATTTTGTCACGTGGGATGAAAATAGAAACAATTTCAAACAGGTATACTTCTTTTAAATTTAAACTAAATAATTTGAACTTTTTACACATTATTTACAAAGGATTATGGTTTCAAAAAAGTACAAAATGTTTGAAATATAATCATATTTTTAAAAATTTTAAGCATATGTAAATAAGAAATAATTTTGTTATAAATATTAAGTAATTTTTTAGTTGCGCACGCTATTTTCTAAAGTAGTAGCCTTTGATGTATAAAACTTTGTATAATTATAAAATGTATCACCTACTTTTTAAACCCTACTTATTTAAGTATAATATATCTTTGCTATTTCAAAATATTCAAAAAATATTGAAATTTCTTAAGAAAACTTTGAAAATTTAATTTTTTGATTTTTTAGAAAATATATTATATTTTTAAAAATACTACAGTGTAAGAAAGATACATTTAACTTTATAAATCAACTTATTGCTAGTAATTAAAGCTACTATTTTAGAAGAAAACATGCGCACCGTAAAATTTAATTAATATTTCTTATAGAAATATTTATTATTTTCACATGCTTATAATTTTTAAAATTATTATTATATTTTAAACATTTTACACTTTTCTGAAGCCCCATTCCTTTTTAAATAATGTGCAAAAGATTCAAATTATTTCATTTTTATTTCAAAGAGTTATATATATTTGAATATTGTTTATATTTTCAGCCCTCTAAAGAAAGTTAACATTCCTGAGACCCCTTAAAAATTATTTCTAGCTTTGTATTAATTAAAAATTTCTTATTGTACCTATAAAAGACTGTTTGATATTCTGTTTTAAGAAACAGATATGTGTAGATATAAAAAAAATATAGTATTATTTTTTAGAAACCTTTTTTGAATTATATAATTTTATTTCATATTCATCATTCTGGGTTATACATTACGGCGGATCGTGCTTATATGGAGAAAATAATTATTATGATTAAGAACCTATTTATGTGGAAAAGATGTTCTGCGCCGTGTGCCACAAAAGTATTGAATTTTCGAAAAGAAATAGAAAAAAAAACCCTTAATTTTGGGGAGAGGATTTTAGACTCAAAATAATTATCTTTCTGCATTATAAATCGTCAAAATTGATGACTACTGATTAATGAGGGGTAGAGAGAAGTGTAGTGTAACATTGTAACATTTCATAACCCAGCTATCTTTCCCAGCATCGTCGATCCAAGCTGTTTTCCGTCTTCCGCTTTATTATGCAGTCTTTCGACAGTAGATTTTTATTTTATTTATTTTATTTAATTCAATACTAAAGAGGCTGTTAAAGTGTCCAACTACCCTAAGATCGTGAATTTTTTCAAAAATTGACATTTTTTTCCCCTATGGTTTTATTTTAGAGACCATCTTATGAAATTTGTAAAAATGCCAAGTTTTTTATTTTCCATTCACTAGAACAAAAGCTACAAGTGTTTTAGTAAAAGCAGATGCCATAACTTTTTATGAGATATCAAACATTAAAATGTGTTTTTTCCCCCCGAAAATCTCAGAGGGAGACAACGATTGCTGATAAAGTTTTAAGAATAATTAACTGAAATTTTTTGTGTATGTTCTGTGTAATATAGTAGAAGTATTTTAACCTACAGATTTGTCAGTTACTGATTTATTACAGAATTTACAGTCCCTTAAGTGAATATAATCACTGTTTTTTAAAGCAATTTCATATAATAACTAAGATAAAGTGCTCTAGTTTTTGTTAAAGTTAAAATATCTCTTATCTTGAAGGTCCATCAAATTCCATCAAATTTGAAAAAATTCCATCTCTCTATTTTTATTTAAAAAGTGGTCGCAGTAGTCGGATACTTTAAATGTGCACTCATGTTTTTTTTCCCTTTTAACTATTTAGTAGGGGTATAAATATTCATCTGAATAAATGTTAAATAGTATTAAAATGCTGTTTCACGTTGACAAAAATTACTTCGACTTCTTACCATAAATAGAAAAACTAAAATACCTACAGTAGAATGTCGTTTATCCGAATCAATTGAGACCGGACACCGTTCGGATACCGGATTTTTCGGATAACCGAAAACCGAATGTGATCCAAGCAGTATATGAAACCGGACGCTATATGAATATTGAAAATCATCAAATGCGGGAAGCGTGCTTGAAGAAAAAGCAAAATAGGTGCAAAATGTCACAATTTTACCTTTATTGTGGAAAATAATCACTTATTTTTCGCTGTACCATTGTACACCTTCGTTTTTTCGCTGCAAGGTCTCTGATTCTCTTGAGCAGCAGTAGTTGAGTAGGACAGCGCTCTGATTATTGTTCGTACCACTCCATAGCTGTCTCTAACGCAAAAAATGCGTCAGTATTTGATGGACCCTTGCTACTTTCGTTGTTGTTGTTGTGCTCGTCTTTATCCGTTTCATCGTCGACAGGGTCGGATTCCTCTTGCACGGAAGTCACAATCTCATCATCATTTAACATTTGAAATCCACAGTCTTCTGCATCGCATGCCATCCAGGTTTCTACAACAACAAAACTCAACAAAAGAGCATGTATACACCGCCTCACTTGGAAACAAACTGACCTAATATTCCGAGCAGATGCTTACCAAATCACACAACTGAAATTCCCCAAATATCCCTCACCTTGGGTTTTTCCGTCACTTTTGGCCTCACGTGAAACAACTGTTGAGCATTGCACTGTTCGAAAACGTATCCGGACTTTTGTCCGGATATTTGATTCTCGGGATAATAAACGTTCGGATAAACGACGTTCTACTGTAATTCCCAAAATACTATTTCCCTTGTAGTATTACTTAACATAAAAATTAGGTTTCTATTTTATGTTTTATTTATTTATGTACTGCAGAGCATCTTTTCTGCGTAAGTAGGTTATGAAATTCTGAAGGAAAAAATTCTATTAAACATTTATTTATCTTACTATGCATCTTGTTAAAAAAAAATATTTTGATTGGAAAAATGTAGCGGAATTGGCATTGAATAGAGTTTATTATGAGTGATCGCGGTGGGTGGTGCTGACGGAAAAAAAATAATAAAATAACAATGATTCAAACGAATTCCGTTCATTGTACAAACATCTAAGGGGAGGAAAGGACAAGTCCTATCACTCTTGTATCACATAAAAATTACATCAGATGGGATTCACTTTATTTTACTGTAGATTCAAATGATAATCGGGACATCTGGTAACTATGAGCTCACACTTGACTGTGATTTTTCGCAAAAATTCCAACGAAATCCATTCCTTTATTCGATATATGCAAAACGCTGACATCAGCAAGACAGATGCGAGATCCAGAAAAGAAAATAGAACAAAAATATTTTGGTGATAATTTTATTTTGGATGACAAGTCGTTATGTAATATGCATTTCGATGCGATAATAAACAGTGTAGAATTATATTAAAATTTTAAAAATAAACAATTTGAATAAACTTTCGAAGGAATTTTACATATTTTTAAGACAAACAATAATAAATTCTGAAGTTTATTTACAAAAGTATCCACAGTAACTACCTCAGCACTTTTCACATTGCTATCAATCTTTATGGATCAAATTAAATTAAATTATGATGCTAAAGAATCAATTAGTTAACTTAATTAACATAGTTACTAACCTTCCATAAATGAACTTTTCAATAATCGATTTATTTACTAATTTTTCACTTTAAATTTAACCTAAATTTCCAAGTTTTTAAAATTCTGCGGATAATTTTCTGTTGTTGTGGAGTTAAGAAAAGGAATTCCCTAAATGTTAAATGAATATTTTAAATAATTCTTTTTTTTTTATTGAGGACATTTATAAACCTCGGGCACCACACAATATATCACACGGGGGCTTACGACACAAAGGGAAGAAGAAAGGATTACAACACAAACATCCATGCCTTCTCTGAGATTTGAACCCAGGCCTACGGCACAGCAGTCAGCGTCACTAACCACCATACCAGATGGGCGGCTATTTTAAATAGTTGACGATTAAAAATGTTCTTCTCAATACACTTTTCAAAACTACACTGCTGGCCACCGTAAATGCAACACCAAGAAAGACAAGAGATAGCACAACAAAAGTTATTTTGTAGATAACATGTTGACCAAGTATCAAATGATTAAATTTATAGACTTCTGCGAAGTGTGGTTCCTGCCAGAATCAGTAACCAGAGTAGCCGCCATTGTTGGAGATCACCGCTGCCACACGCCTCGGCATTGATTCAAAGAGACTTTGGATGTATTCGTGGGGTACATCATACCAAGCAGCTTCCACACGTTGCCAAAGTGGATCTGGTGTGGCAGCTGGGGGTGTAATCTGGGTCAATCGTTGAGCAACCATGGACCACATGTTTTCTATCGGCAAAAGATCCGGAGAGAGAGCCGACCAGGGAAGCAATTCATTCTGGGGATTGACGAAGAACCTTTGGACAGCGCATACCACGTGTGGTTGAGCATTATCCTGTTGAAATATGGCTGTGGCCAAGCCCTGAAGGTAAGGAAGGACAACTGGCTCCAACACCTCGGAGATGTAGCGCTGGCTGTTTAAAGTACCGGCAATGCGTACTAGAGGAGTGCGAGAGCGATATCCAATACCGCCCCATACCATAATACCCGGTGCAGGACCAGTGTGGCGGTGCATAACGCAGGTGTTCAGCATCCTCTCTCCACGGTGTTTTCAGACTCGAATCCGACCATCGTGGTGTTGCAGACAGATGCGTGACTCGTCAGTAAAGACAACTTCATTCCATTCTACCGCCCACATCCTTATTTCATCGCACCATTGGCGGCGGAGACGTCTGTGGTTCTGCGTCAAGGGTAGACCAAGCAATGGACGTCCTGCGGACAGACCACTCTGCTGTAAACGGCGTCGAATGGTACTCGCAGACACTGAATGATGCGTTACAGACTCAATGTGCTGTACTATGGTTCGTGATGTGACTGAGCGATCCGGCACTGCCGTGCGCACAATTTGCCTGTCCTCTAGTGAAGTGGTGCACTGAGGTGGATGCGATCGACCACATCTGTCCGTCGCACCCTCCTGCATCCAACGCCCACATATCCGCATTACAGTTTTTTGGTTTCGTCCAACACGCGACTACCGATTTCCCTGAAAGATAATCCACAATCTCGGTAGGCCACTATCCTTCCTCTGTCGAACTCGGATACTTGATCAAAAGCTGATCACTGTTTTCTACGAGACATAACTGATTGTTTTTTGAAAAAACCACAAGAAAAACACAATCGCCGAACTTAAATTCTTTAAATCTCCAAGCCTTAAATAGCGCTTGGAGGTGACGCCACAGGCGTGCGTGATGTGTGTCTGCGCTGAAATTCTAATCATTTGCATATCTCACCTCCGCTAATGCATGTTGTAAAGTTCATATTATTTGCGTGCTTCCTTCAGGGTGTTGCATTTACGGTGGCCAGCAGTGTATTTGCACCAAATGACAAATATCTAGTATTTATTTTTACTTCCTTTCAGGAAACTAATTAATTGTACGGCTATTGCACCTGTTCTAATATTTATTTGACTCTAAAATACAGTTTTCCACAAAATTCCTGAAATTCGTTCATACCTTTCATTATATTGCTACTTACTATTAATTTTTAAATATTTCTCTGAAAGTTTTCATTTCTATTACATTTCGCTATGTTTAAAATGTATTCGCACTATAACATCTTAACAATTTAATGCAAGTTACTAAATTTGATTGGCAAAAATGTATTTATCCTTGTAATTCGGTAATCGAATCTGTTCTAAGATGGGCGGAAAATATGTGTCCGCTCAAACCACGATGAGTTTCAAAGTGTCCTCTCAGCCCACGAAATGTTATGTGTCCGCTCCTGCCACACCACCGAGTTATTATATTTTTACAAATACACCAAAAGCAATCGGAGGGTTGAAATCATTATTATAATCAAGTAAACTAAAATTGTTTATGTATAGTAATTTTCAAACTATATAATTTAGGATGCAAATGACCAAGCACCACAGCCAAGTCGTGGTAGCTGTACTGTTCATTCTATCAGTGACATGCGACGCGTCTTGCAAGTACGAGAAGTTTTCTGCCGACCATACGTACTGCAAGGCTCCAAATAAAAAGTGCAAAATTTTAGAAAAGGGAGTAACGGACAAAGAAAAAGGCACCATAGTGAAATGTCACAACACGTATCGAAATAAAATCGCCAACGGAAAGGAAAAAAGTCTTGGAGGAATGCCGGAAGCCGCAGACATGATGGAAATGGTAAGTGATGCTATGTGGTTGTAGAATAAATTACCTTCACCATTTAAGCCTTTGTGATTATGTGAGTGATGCAAAACCTGTTGGAAAAGCGTTTTTTGTTGAAAATTAACCCTATATATAAATTTGTGGGGAATGCAATCATCAATGTCACAGTGAATACTTACGATGGACGTTCCAAAAGTAAGTTTTGTCATTTTTTAAAAGGGGAAATGGAATACCAGTTGGAAAAAAAACAATTACCATAAGAAACCATATACTTCGCTGATTCAACGACGGGAAGAGCATCAGTGTCGAAGGAATGGCGCATGCGCAGAGTGTCGAAGAAGAGAGAGCTACAGTAGACTGGCTTGCCCAAAGTTATTTGAATACAAATTACGACGGCAGACAGACGTTTACTGAGTTTTTCGTGGCCACCAGTAGAAGCGCGTGTGGTTATCCGATATGAATAAGTAGCGTGTCCTTCATCATGAACGCTTACAGACCATATATGGTGAACAGGTCATATCACATGAACTGGTTGGTTTCTGGTGTTGCATGTTCAGAGAAGGAAGGCAGACTGGGAAAGATGAAGGTCAAAATGGGATTCCCTCCTCATCTACGAATGAAAACAACATTGCTCCAATGGACATTCACCCGTTCCTTGCGTTGAAGGAACGGGTGAAGGAACGTTGAAGGAACTTCCCATCCCGCCCTCTCGGGATGTAACTTTCAAAGCAATGGTGAGGTGGACCAGACTATGTGACATTTCTATGCATCGCAAGGTACCTAATTTTAGCAGAATGATAGCTACAAACTGATTACACGCAACACCAAATACTTAAATGTCGAAAAATAGAGCAAGGTGTGTTTAGCTCATGTTGTCATGGTGTACTTTGGGGGGGGGGGTCATAAAATTTGTATGTAGAAAAAAATGTTGAAACTTACTTTCGGAATGTCCCTTGTAATAGCAAAATGATTCAATTTAAATTAAGACATAGTACGAGAGACTAGTTATCAGAGAACACTTTTATTTATTCTCAGTTCTTGAGAATAATTTAAAGTGCTGAAATCCAGCAACAACACAGCTGGTCTAAAATACTAAAAATGTTCACGTTCCTTCAAAACAAGGTCGAATAAGTAATACTTAAAGTATAGCAACATGTCAGTAAATTAGAAATATGGTGGAAATTTTCACAAACTAATCCTAAATCCAGCATCATCAAGAACAAAAATAAATTGACAGAAGCATGCGCAAAATGTTTGCTGGAGAGAGAGAGAATTTCCGAAACGAAATTCAAAAATGACATTTTGTTACGAGTTCAAAGCAGAGTTTATTGGTATGGGGGTGATTGCCCCCACTGCTAACGAAAAACGACCCTCTCGCAAACGAACAACAAGCGGACTGCCCCTTGAGGGTCTTTTACAGTAACCCTTTTAGTAAATTGACTCTCTTAGCGAAGCTGAACTCGCCAACATTTGCTTTGATGTTCTTTGCATGCAATCTAATAGACAAAAATTCGGTCTCGAACTTCTTGTATAGGTAAAATATTTTTGCAAGTGCTTGTCCTAAAGGGACAGATTTAAACAGATTTTTACACAGACTCGCCAAAAATATAATATGCATCTAACGCCCAAGACAAAATAGTTACCTGTTGATAAGAGCTTCTTCGTCTTCTTAAAGGCATCTTTGGCTAACAGCTCACTACGTCAAATCTCAACAAAATAAATAACACTCACGAACTTTGTGACGGATCTATATGCGACTCTACTAATTCATCGGGGATTCTTCTGGGGGGGGATTTTATTTCAACCAACTTTCGCTGAGTAAGAAAGCGTGATTATGCAAATGAAGTATATTATATAAATTCTGTATTCGCGAGTTTGAAGAGTTGGCAATGAGTTGACAAGTTAGTTGGCGAGTTAGTTTGTTAGTTGAAGATTGAAGGAGATAGTGGCATTATTAAGAGGTCTTGGAGTTGTCCAGGAAGACGGATTACGGAGGGTGGATCCGACTACAATGATCAAATTCCGTTAAAGATCTCCTGCAAGATTCAAGTGTAGGATCAGCTGCATAAAAAGTACAGGTATCGTGAGCTTGTTTAATTAGGAATTAGCTTATTAGTGTGCGACGTAGTTTATATTGAGCGTATTTAAGCTATCGTAGATTCAGTTGAGGGTCCGTAGTATTGTCCCCGTGTTAGTGAATCTCACCTCCGCGTTCTACTATTTGATCGCCTATCTTAATTTGATTGTTATTGTGTCTGATTGATATTTTGGTAACAATAAATTAATTAGATTGAAGTCATGTCTGTTGATCATTCAGTTTCTCCCACACACCTAGCCGGGTTTGAGGGTAGACAAGGGGTTTCTGAGGCAAGCAGGAACCGACAGGTATTACAAATTATCAAGATAAGTTTTGCATATAGTTTTGTATATGACAAGCCAATGGAAGTCATTAGTAATTATTAATCTTGTTCTTAACTTATTATTGATAAATTAATTATCAAATACATCATGCAGTACTGATGCATTTATAAGTATATTATATCAATGTGTATTTTACTTTTATTATGACAGAATGTATTTTGTTTTGTTTCCTTTCAGTAAATTTGTAATTTTTTTAAAATCTTATTTTCGACTTTTCGATATGCTCGCGTCCCCCTTGTAAGGTTATCACGCCCCTAGGGGGGGGGGCGTGCCCCACAGTTTGAGAAACGCTGTTCTAAGGTCTTCGTTACTTCCAACGTCTAATCTGTGGTCTGTTACATTTTTAAATAATATTTATTAGAATTTTTGCTGCCTCTTATGAGTGTTGTGTAGTGGTATAACTCGAAATATAAACATAAATAGCACGACTTCTGCTTTATTCCTACTCTGCCGTGTTCTACATAGGAACACTTTGATCACAGCCACTTGGACATTTGCTACATTTTTTATACATTCATATATATATTTATATCAGTTCAATAATGCTTTTTCTTTTTAAATTGATTAAAAGTTATGAGACTTAATAATTTCTTCATTAGCTAGAAATCTTTTGAAGTATTGTTGCTTGTTAATCCATGATGCTAAAAGTGTTACAATTTAGTATTGAGAGTCAAGTATTTCAATGAATATTGAAAAACTTAAAATATATTTTTTTATTTCCTAAGTTTCTACTTATTTTATATAAATCTAGTAACTTATTTTTATAAATTAAAATATAATTATCAGAAACCACATTACATATGCAAAAAGGTTATATCTCTGTAAATACTCTAATATATATAAGAGCTATATTCTTAGATTCTAATCCTTTTGTAGCTAAAAATTCCATTCCACAGGTTTGGGATGATGAACTGGCTGCTATTGCACAGAAGCACGCTGAGCAATGTGAATTCGATCATGATTGCAATGCTTGCCGAAAAGTTGGTGAGAAAATATTGAAATAACTATGTTTTCATTTTCATTCATAAGATACAACGTTAATTTAATCAATATTATTTAATTTTTCGGCTTTTTTTCACTTTGGAACTTCAATTAAAAAATAATGAGAAACTTAAAAATTAACTATTCATGAATTGTACTTTTGACACAAAACTAGTTCTGATTTTCAGAAAAGAACTTAAAACAGACTTAATGCAATGTAGTTTAGCTCAAGAAAAAAGAACACCATTACACTTCTTATTTGAAAAATGAATTATATAAATGCAGTCAAATTATATACGCATAATACGGAAAAGTGCATTCAACGTTTTTTCAGTTTATGACTGAATTGTTTTTTAACTAACGAGTCACAACTCGAACTGTTAAAAGGTACATTAATAATTTTCAACTCTAATGTCATGCGTTCGAACATGTTTTTAAAAGTGCACATAAAACAATAAAATTCAGTCTACGGGGTGAATTTAATTAAAATTCTTCCTTCAAAAGGATTAAAAAACCACTGGTCAAAATGATCTGCAGTTTGATACGAACATATGTGAAGCAAGAGGACTTTGTCTGGCGAAAGAAAAACATAATTTGATATACTTATCATTAGATGGCGCTGTACTCTTTTTAACATGTACATGGCTTTTGCCACAGCTCTTACTTCATATCTACCAAAATAAGGTAATAACACCAGCCATACCGCAGTAGATAGAGGGTTGAGGGTTGTGTCACGCAACCCGTGTACCTGCGGAATCTAAGCATCTGACACAGCTCCTACATAGAAATCCTAATTCTGCCATTGAGGGAGAGAGAGAGAGAGAATTTTAGATTAAATTAACGAACTAATTAAAATACGGTTCAGTAAGCATGATTCTCAAGATATTTTGTGGAAAAATGAAATGAATAAAAGAATAATATCTTGAATGTCGTTTATTTGTTGTGGTATTTTTTGTCCTATACGTTAAAATGGTTTTGCATCGGATAAGAAAAAGTAATAAGTTTTTTCTATCCCTATTCCAAAAACAATATGAAAAGTAAATAGTGATTTGGTTTTTAACTATCGTTTGATTTGTTCAAGAAGTGTTTAATATGCTGTCCACAGTTTTCTCATATCAATTCAAACCTCAAAACGTTATGTTCCGTAACAGCTCGAAGTGTATCGTTGATAATGGGAATGTGGTGCGTAATGTGTGTCTTCAACTCCATTGAGTTCACAATTGATACTGAACATAAAATATGTGCTTCAGTTAAATTCAAAGGCAGAAATCATAAGGATTAAGGTTAGTGATCATGGCAACCAAGCTGTTTAAAGACAGTGGCTGATAAGTTTGCCATTTCCAAAATAAACATTCAACAGCTGCATCACTTGTCTCGCAATGGACAAAGAGGTGTCATTTTGCAGAAATTGTGCCACTGGGGCCTACATGTCAGGGAAGTGCTGTAATGATTTGGTCGCGTCAAAGAGATTCATGTTGCTTGCCATTATCGGTACATGTAAAGGGAATATGCAGGACTTTATTTCCTCGAAAACGTGAATGGATCAACGATAAATATTGCTGTAAACCAGTACCACTTTTGCAGAATCAAAAGGTTGATTTGTTATTTGAGTAGACGTTGTGCTTTGCACACACACACACACACACACACAGTTGTGAGTACTAACAAAACCATCGAGGTGGATGGATTTGTTTGTCTACAGAATATTCCATCGTCTTGGGGGTACTGTTCGTTTTCATCCCAGTAAAAAGCTGTAGAGCGAAAATTACTCACAAATAAGTCATTAAGGAAGAACTCCTAAATGCACATCCTTTTGAGCCTTTCGTAAATTTTTATGCACATTTCCTCATATACGAAAAAATTTCTTCCTGCAATGCCCCAACATCGTCTTCCTCTGGGGTAGAAGAAATTGCTTTTCTCTCTTTGCAAGATTTCTCTTTAAATGAACAACTCTTTTCGAACTTATGAATCAACTCCCGTAGATATTGAATAGTTATCGGATCAGAGCCTTTCTTTATAATCATTATCGTCTAAACTTCTTAAAAGTAATTGACGCACAATCATCAAATGTCAGTCTAATAAAACAGCTTTTTCAGCAAAGCCTGGTCCTTCACCGACAGAGCCATTGCTAGACTTTTAAACACAGAATAACGAGAACTGTATATATCGCGTTCTTTTATAAGTGTAAGGAGTGTAAGTCACGTTTATTATTAATTTGCCTATTATGATGAGTATATAGTGCCATCTATTGATAAAACTTTAAACTATATTTTTGTTTCATCAGACGAATTTCCAGTGCTCCTCTTTTGTTCAAATCAAGTTACATGACATTGTAATTGGACTTTTTTTTTACTTGACAGAGATCTTTTTTACATCGTGGGCCTTAATGGGCTAAATTCACGAAGGTCACGCGATAAATGCAATCCCCCATGTTTTTCATAGAATTCAAAACTGATATTAGACTTGTACCCATTTGTTCTCCTTGTAAAATTTAGATAAGAATTCAAATTTAGTAATATTGTAAAAATGTTTAAATATTAGGTTTCTTCAAAAAGTTTTTCAAAATTTTTAAAAAAAATTCTTATATTGTACGTGCATTTTTGAAGCAAGTACATCAAAATACAAGGTGATTCACAAAGAAGTTTACAGTTTCGATGGATGCACTGTAAATTAAGAACAATGTAAGATATTGAGTATAGCTTGCAATAGAATTGTATGGGACGATTTAAAGTTTTGTTAGAGACAATCACAGATGTTGTAATTGTAAACCCTTAGTCACACGACTTGCGCATCGAGCCTGTAATTCCTTTCCGCGGCTGTAAAGATCTAATACCTGGACCTGGCAACAGATCAAACATACATGGGAGATCTGGCAACGGGTCAGACCATGTATGAGAGAATCTGGCAGTGGGTCCGGCATATAAAGAGAGGAGGACCTGGCAACGAGAGAGCAGAAAAACAGCAGATTCTGACCAGGAAAAAGCTGCCTCCTTATGGAAGCAATGATAGAAGAAAAATAATTTTTATATTCGTCGATCTATAACTTAAAATCTTTCTCCTTATTAACTTTATTCCAAATTCTTAATCTCCTCTTAATCTTGATTTTTAAATTCATTTATTCGAACTACATTTTAAATTTTTATTTCTTAAAATTCCTATCTGCAGTCAATTTCTAAGCTTACTTCCAACAGCCAATAGCCTATCAGTGAACTCCAAGTACTCTGTCACTGAAGACACCCCATTGGTCTGCTCCCTCCGAAGCCACGCCTCCCATCCAGCCAAGCTTCAACACCAAGAAACACAGTACAAGATAGAGGGTTGAGGACTGTTGAGTCAGTCCAGATACCTCAATTCCCCAAAATCACCGTCAACGAGAGAGCAGATTAAACTTTTAATACTTTATCGCAGTACTGGGCTAGGTAAAGCTAAGCAAGGCTAAAACTCAAATTCCCAATGATAGGAGGTGAAGTTTACACACGGAAACTGGTACTCCGGAATCTATTCTACGTATAGACCCGACCGGACGAGGCGGAGCGAAAAAGCCGGAGGCGAGAAAAACGTGGTTGGAAGAAGAAAGACAGCTGGACGATGGATTTTGCAATCTGTTTATATCTTCTTAATTTCTTCGTTTTTGTGATGTATCCCGTAAAAGGAGAAAAATACATTGGTGGGACAAAAAGTTGTGGATTCTCTTTGGCTTAAATCAAGAATACAAAAAGCCTTCTATACTCGAGATATCGCCATTTCGACTGATTAGTCATATGACACGCCCACTATTGACTACGTCACTTCTGACAGGAGCTAAACGCAAACTTTAAAAATACATCTACCTTACGGTTCCTTGAGGTGGTGCCTGTCTTTGACTATTACTGTTTTACAGCCTCTGGAAAGTATATACTTCTTTATGAATCACCCGTATTAAGGCTTATGTATATTAATTTCTTAAATTCATAAATTTAGACAATATTTCCAAAGCGTAATTTTCTTATATTTTTCATTTAGAAAAAGTAATGAGATTGTGCTTAGTTGACTTTTTTTTTTCTTCCTGGATTTTAGAAAGATTTCACGTTGGTCAAAATCTCAAATTAGATTTGTCTAACAAGAAGCCTAAAAAAACAGAATGGAAGCGGATGGTCAAAAAGTTCTATGGTGAAATTGAAGAATTTGACAAGAAATGCATCGAGCATTTCCATTTTTCTACATACGGTCATTTTACTCAGGTGAGAAATTTTTTTTAAAAATCATTGCGCGCGATGCTTAATAACAAAAGTCTTGACAGCTCATCTAATTTGATGTTTCCTTTATTTTTAATTTGTTACAAATTATAGATAAAAAAAATGCGTGTGTCCTTATGACCACACGATAGAAGTGAAAACTCTTGATTTATTCTGGGCAAGAGAATTAAATTGTTCGGATGTACTACGTTTACTTTTATGGCATTTTCACAGGCGGGCGTTAAGTAGTTCTCTTTTTCATGACCATTCATCGAAGGATTTGTTAACTCAATCAGTTTTTGTTAGGTAATGTTAAATAATTATGTTCATGCCCATTCATTGGTGGATTTGTTAATTTAATCAGTTTGCTGTAAAGGGTAATGTTAAATAATTATGCATACTTATATATTTATATACCATGTGGTTCCTTTCATATAATGTCGCCAATACCGTTCAGGTAATACGTACCGTTTATATAATCTATATAACGTCTCGTACCATATAAGACTAGAGAAACTTATATTCAGAAAGCCCTTCACATTTTTTAAAATTCTCTAAGCAAACAAAAAGAGAGAGTTCATACTTTTTCACAATTAACGCTTTTATTTTCTCGTATAATTTCTTAGAGATCATCACTAATATAAACCAAAATATCGGCAACTTTCTCGCCAATTAACCATTAAAATTTCGTAAATTCTTTTGGTACATTTTTGGGCTTAAATACTCTTTCTACTGAATCAAAAAACAGATACCATATTTCTTTTCTTCTTATCTTTGATCTCCTACATAAAAAATAATTTTTCTTCTCCAATTATTTTCACTTGCGCTTGTCTTCTCGTGTTCACTCGCTAGAAGTTGAGTGAAAGGTGGCTATTAAAATACAGAAAATAAAGCTTCGCGGAAAAAAGTGTGTATGAAATTTTTAATAATAATAAAAAAAACACTCGCCAAAAAAGTTTTTAATTCAAAACTAAGCTGGCGTCGCTGATCCGAGCGCGATTTCCGACTATAGCCGAAAAGAGCTGACTAAACGTAACACAAACCCAACTTGATGCTTAGTTTAAATTCAATCGGTTCAAAAATTAGTCGGACAGCTAGGTCCGCGGATTACAGCCACAAATTGTAGTAGGAATTTTGATTTTTAATTTTTTTTTATAAAAAAATGTTATTAGTTTCAATGACATCAATTAGATCTCACATTTTGTATCTTAAACGGAGGTGGGATCCAAATAATGGTGCTCAAAATGTATTATGCTGTAGTTTTTTTTTCCTGCGTAAAAAAATAAGGCTAGGTATAGGCGTGGTTTGGTGCACACATGTTTTCAATCCTAATCCTCATACACAAATTTTCCCTTCCTACACAAGCTATCAGATACCGGCAGCCACCGATGAATGAGGAAATGCAAGTAGTTTTGTTTTACAAAAACAGAGAGAGAGAGAAAAACTTGTAACAGTGCTAATATATAAAATTTTCTGTAAAGTATTCATACTTATATGTTTGCCATAAAAGATGCATATGCATGTACAGGGATGTCTTAAGATATCTTGAGAACCTGGGCCCCTACACAAATGTAAGATTTACCTATGACCCTTAACAGCAGATAGTACATAGCATACGGTGTCAAATACTCATACAAACAATAATCCGAAACAAATAGATGTGCCTTATTTACAATCACACAAGCCGGCTCGACCAACTGCCGCCTTTTGACTGAATGAGTAAAGATGGTGTATGGTGGTAGGCCTAGGCCTATACATGGACGACGATCATCACATGTAGCCAGTTGATATATCGTTCGAAATTCCCAGTTTTTCGGAGAATACATTTAACCGTAGAAATTATTCAAGTCATGATCTTATTAAGGATGAATCGAGGACGAGATGAGGCCTCTAATGTGACAGAGGCCCTGGCCCAGTTGGCCCATGCCTTAAGACGTCTCTGATAGTATTGAAAGTTTAGTACAAACAGTAATGTATATGTTCTAAAAACACTTTGATGGGACAATATTAATTTGTTGTGCGATTGATTGTCACACAATATTGTGTGAATCACACTCACTTCAAACCAATGATATTATCACGTATATCATTAAAAACAGATCTATGCTATCTGAATTATGTTATAGCTGGAGTAGTCTAGTGGTCAAGGGAACGGACTCAAAGCTGGCGTGTCATGAATTTGAGACTAGTACCGTTGAAGTCCTATAGTGCAGAAGAGGCCGATGTACGTTAAATATATCAAGACGCAAACGTCCTTCCGTTGGTGCAATGGGAAAATTAGGAGAGAGGATGCCAACTGAGGTATCGTCCTCTTCACTTGACCATGGTTACAAATTACGAGGTCCGTCGCCAAAAGCCTTCGAGTAGCTGAATAGGGCGATGTTAATATTCACTCACTGAATTATGTAGATTTTCGTTTTCTGTATTTCTCATGCATGTTAGTCAGTCTAGGGATGGGTACCAAAAGAACAGACAATCAGATAGATATTCACATAATTTGGGTAACGGTAGACCTTGAGGGTCGATATTTCCCATTGACTCTACCAGCTCTTCCAGACACCAAGAGAAATCGTACTTTTCTTGGAGATGATTTTCTGAAGAATGCTGATGTGTATTGAACCTTTGTGACTGAAATTGGTTTTTAATAACAACTCAAAAAATGCTTCTGGTTTCTTTTTTCTTTTTTTAAATTCGGTGATGACGTAAGGGAAGCTATTAATTCAAAAATCCCTTGCTTATATGTACAAGATGAAGGGAGCATTTAATTGATGACCAGCATAGACAACTGAATATATTAACTTCCCATTATGAAGCTTGTTTCAGTCCACGGGAGGGGGGGGGTCAATACATTATATTGAACACCGGATAGGTACTGGAGATGCTCCTCTAGTCGCTTCTACTCCTTACTGAGTCTCTACTCTTTCCTGCCAGAAAGGAAATAAAAGACCGTGTTGAACAGAAACAGAATAAGCATAAGGGTTACACTGACCAAAAAAAGAGGAAGCTCTCTGCAATACGCATCTAATGATAAAGTGTGGGTGAACTCACACCCTATAAATAACAAAAGAAAAAGACGAGCCACAAAGTTTATTGCCCTTTGTTATGAACCATATATTATAGTATATATATAACTCAGCACTCTCCAACATCTACGAAGTACTTAACATTACTAATTCCTGGCATTCTTGTAACTACTTAACTCTATATCTTCCCTCCGGGCTTACCTTGGACCAAACCGTCCACTGCGAAAAAGACGTCGACCTCCTCGTAAAGCAGATCCCAAAGTCAATCACAAGCTTAATGGAACACCTTCTCCCCTCTGGGTACTTACCAACAGAGCAGGTTTATCAATTGGGCACTTGGGGTGGGTGCCCAGAGGTCCTGGGCCCAGAAGGGTGTGAAAGGGCCCGGATAAGTGGACTTAACCAGGTTTTCTGGTAATAAATTTTGATCCGCCAGTGCGAAGGGGGCCCGTAGATCTTCTGCGCCCTGGGACGAAATGAGCTTAAATCGGCACTGCTCACCAAGACATCCCCATACCCAGAGGGGAGGGGAAGACTGTGGCAAAACAAAACAGATACATCTGGTGAACGTTCTTAAAACCAAGCTGTCGAGGTAAAGATGTTGAACCATAAATATCAATATGAACTCATGTTCTCATAAAATAACCTTTGTCGTATTCCAAATGTCTTATTTTTTTTTCTTTGTATATCTTAATATCTCATCAAAATTTGTTGAAGATTTCTGGTGTTTGACTACATTCCACAACTTGTTTTTTTATAAGCATATCTAGGAGAAAAAACGCATAAAATATTTGTTTTACATTTGTTTGAATTGATATCTCATTGCTTCATTCTTACTTTTACTATAACACTAGGCAACAAAAAACAACTTTTTGTCTGTTTCCTAGTTTTAAATAGCCTATTCTTACTAACTTGGGGTTAAAAAAACGAATATGTAAATGAAATTTATTTATTAGCTCTTGTTTTTAAGATATACCACAGCACATCCATCAATTTATTGGTAAATTTAAAGAACAAAACATTACTAACTAATACATACAGTACAATAAGTCATGTTTTTAGAAACCATGTTCGTAATCAGAAATCAGTAGTATTTTTTAGTTTATTTCCTGTGAACATTTCCTTTTGAATAGCCTCTTGTGTATCGAAGCCCGAGTATCCCGAATTATCCCTGTCCAGCAGTAGTGGGCGAGCATTGATTCATCCCGACGACCCTGATATATACTTTCCATTGCTGTGATATACTGATGAAACCTTTCACTGTGTTCACATCGCTTATAGTTCCACTGTTTTTAGGGGGGAAATCAAGATGGGAATGGGGATCTTTAGAGACATATTGCATCCTGGGTCATGAAAATTTTGTAGGATTTCTTTCACCAGCTGTTGATAGTTCTCATCCTTTTTGCTGTCTAAAAATCATTTTACCACACTTATGTTTGAGACCTAAATGTAGATGAATTGATTTACCTTGTGTGAGTTGTGTTACGAAAAAAACCCTCAGGGGGCTCACCTTCTTTAGGTGAGTACGGGTGTCACAATCCCGAGGTGCCCTAGTGATCTTTTCCTTTTCCCACGTGGTTTACTGTCTTTGGTAAACACGGGCTTCACGAACCCGGGGTACCCTAGTGATCCTTCTCTGTTTTCGACCCTCTTTCTTGTCATTCAATTCATTCTTTCTTTCTCTTCCCGTCTAGACCACAGCTATTAAAACAAATGTTTGGCGCAGTATACCCGAAATCGGCTCTTGCGCCAATAAACCCCAAAATCAATCAATCAATGTGTTACGAAAAACAGTGAATATCACTTGAATCGTGCATTATTGCCTGTTCTTTGTTCTACTGAAGCTCTAGGTTAGACTCAAAACACACCTGAAGAAAGGTGGCGTGGTTATACGCCTTTCGTTGAAATAAAAATCGTTCCTGAGGCAAGAGCTTCCATCCACCCGCTCAAATGAAAATCAAAAAGATTATACACAGAAAGTAAAGTTGAGTAAAAGTACAGTTATTTATGAATAGCGAGTTCTGATTCTTGAAAACAAGAGCTAATCTGAAATTTTTATGATAATTTTCTTGTTAAGAAGACCAAAATACTTCATAATAAACTATTTTTGAGCCCGAAACAATTTGATGTTGCCTAGTGTTATTTTATTTTTGTTTAACTACAAAACCTTTTTGTGTGACACTAAGTGTATAAATGTGTTTACTTCTAGGTTGTTTGGGCCACCACATGGCGTATCGGCTGCGGCAAGTCTATGTATATGGAAAATAATCGGTACTCAGTGTTTCTCGTATGCAATTACGGTCCAGCGTAAGAAAAAAAATTTATTTTTGAGATTAACGAACATCTTTCCCCAATGACTTCTAGGTTTCTCTAAAGAAGATGCAAACCAATGGGCAAAACTCATGATGGTCACGTGATAAACGCAGTCACGTGTTCTTCATTGAATTCAAAACTGATATTAGACTTGTACTTATTGTTCTACTTGTAATATGTACATAAAGTTGTCGTGAAATATAACCTCCCCTAAGATTATCATCTCCCCGTCTACCATTACTTGTTTCTGGACGTGTAGGCGGATTAACGAATTCAAGAGACATCATAACAAATCACTATATTTATTGATACCTCTTAATCAAGGAAAGTTACAAACGCACGATTCAAATTTAAGAACAATAAAACACAGTGGAGTATGAGAAAGGGTTACTACTAGCGGAACTACGGAATCGGAACTGAATCCACGAAAGATCAGCACGTACAATTACAGCTAACACACGTACACGTATTTACTAATTTCCAAATCACTAACCTTATTCTTGTACTTCGGCAGGTCCGTCGTGGTGAATAACTTAATGCTGGCTGGATCGGATACAGGCTAGGATCCACACTCTACTTTCCAATTTCAATCTTCAGCTCTTCAGCTTAGCTCGTCGCGTCACTACTCACTAAATCTGTCAACAACTGCGTGTTGATTTACCGATGCTTCAATTCATTTTACTTCAAAAATCTAACTTTTCACTTTACTACTCTCTCTTTCACCCACGAAACCCGAACTTATATAAAATATCTCATTTGCATAAATCACGCTTTGGCTCCCGGTGGAGATTGGTTGAAATAAATAAAACTTTTAAGAAAAATAGAGACTGTTAGTTTAAGACCGTATAGATCAGTCACAAAGTTTTAAGCTTGAGAAATGGGTAAAGATGTTCGAGCAGTAAGATTCTTCAAATGGTTTTTCAAAAATTATTATATTTAACATGTACTTTTAAATCAAGGGCATTTTGCTGACCTATGTATGTTATTATTCGTGACAAATATATAGATTTTAAAGGAAAGTTTTTGCAAAAAAAGCAAAAGTTGACAAAGGCGAAGCACATGAGGGGATTGACTGGAAACCTGCGATTGCGGTTATCACGTGACTGTGATGTCACAGGAATTTAGCCCATTCAGCGTTCAATATCATGTAAACTAATGTAAATCACATTTTTTTTTCTAGTTATAATTTTCATGCAAATATAACATATGAGGGCAATTCGGAAACTAAACGCCGTTTGGTCGAAGCACTGGAAGTACGGTTCGGAGCACCCTCAATCGAATGCACGAGCAATCTCTGATTCAGTAAGCTTCCAGTCGGCGAATGAGTGTCGTAGGGCCAAGAGTTTGCTAGTTATAACGTGACAAGTTGTGTGCCGCCATAGAAAATCCCACGAAATGTGAGGTGCGAGGAGTGATAACATTTCTTTGGGCCAAGAAAACTGTCAACAGCTGATATCCATCGTGAATTGGGGCCATGTACGGGCAAAACATTATGAGTGAAGGTGCAATGCGTCAATGGATACGCTTTTTCAATGTCGGAAGAACAAACCTCCATGAGGAATCACGCTGTCTGTAATGAGTGCTGATCTCATCCGATTACCATCTGATCACTGCAGTGAAGAAGTGGATTGGATAACAGTATTTCCCTGATGAAGAGGAACTTTAAAACGCTGTGACACATTGGTTTAAATCGCCGGCGGCCGCTTTTTACACAGAAGGAATTGATAAATTGGTAAAACGGTGCGACAAGTGCTTGAATAATGGAAGAGAGTATATTGAAAAATAGAAGAGAGTTGTACTTTTTTGAAATGTAAATAAATTTTTCCCTCTGAGTCCTAGTTTGATTTTTACAGTGATTCGGTGGTTACTTTCCGATTTGCCCTCATATTAAGTTCGTTTATTTATTATTAATTTTAATTGTATTGGTAATTTAACGAAGGAGAAATATTCGGACAACCGTTCATTAATCTACTTATATAATACAATATAAATTATTCTTTATAAATATATATATATGTGGTCTGTACTTAAAGAAAGGAAGAAAAAGGCAAGTATTGGTTGATGTGAAGAGAAGTGAATATATAAGCAGATCTCATTATGATATCCCATAGATGAGTGGAATAACGGAGAATATTAGAACCCCCTGCAAAGTTAAGTTTTGGGCTCCTAATTCGGATCTTACAAAGTATTGCAAAGCTATAACTTCAGGCTTTGGGCCCTTTAGAACCTTGGGCCCTGATGGGGGTGCGGGTCCTACCCCCACATTACGGGTGCCTACCTAGGGGGCCTACGCTCCTGCCAAAGACGTCGCCGATATTTATCCAAAACAATAAGCCCGATGAAAAGAGGATCAATCACCTGGGTATCTTGGAGTCATAAACCCATGCTTACCGAAAGAAGATGGGCCTCTTAAAAGTTTTAAAATTAAATTTTGCTGGATTAACAATATCTAAGAGCTTCGTAATGAGAACAGCGAAAGAGACTTTATAATTATAGGGTCGAAGTGGCTTAGTGGTTATGGTCATGAACTCTTGGCTAGTTGTCATGAGTTTGAGCCCTAATACCACTAAGACTCACCGTGTAGAGGAGATAATGCATGTTAAATTCATCGAGGCTCAGCCCTCCCGCTGGTGTGGTGTGATAGTTTGAAGCAGGGAGTACCAGCTTAGGTATCGTTTTCGTCACTGAATCAAGATTCAAAATTAAATATGAAGTCAGTCGCAAATAGCCCTGGTCGGAAAAAATCAGTTTTTTTTTCTAAATGAAAATTGAATAGTATTCTCATAATGAGAAAAAAAGGGAAATTTCACTTTTTCTTTTCTTTTTATTTATAGAACTTCGAATCGGTATCAGGTCTTCAGACAGTTTTGTAAACAACGAGAGAAAAAAACAGTTATCCAAGAAGATTAGCATATATTTTTACATTTAAATACTTTAGTTGGACGTAATGCTGCAACTACACGAATAGACAGAACATAACATTAACAAAATCTAGACTACATTTAACAGCTTAAAATTACTACAGTAGAACGTCGTTTATCCGAACGTTTATTATCCGGAGCGTCAAATATTTGGACCAAAGTCCGGATACGTTTTCGAACAGTGCAATACTCAACAGTTGTTTCGCGTGAGGTCAAAAGTGACTGGAAAAACTAAGATGAGGGATATTTGGGGAATTTCAGTTGTGTGATTTGGTAAACATCTGCGCGGAATATTAGGTCAGTTTGTTTCCAAGTGAGGGGGTGTATACGTGCTCTTTTGTTGAGTTTTGTTGATGTGTAGAAACCTGGATGGCATGCGATGCAGAAGATTGTGGATTTCAAATGCTAAATGATGACGAGATTAGGACTTCAGTGCTAGAAGAATCCAACCCTGTTGACGATGAGACGAAAGAAGACGAGAACAACAGCAACGAAGGTAGCAAGGGTTCAGCGAATTTTGACGCGTTTACTGCGTTAGAGACAGCTATGGAGTGGTACGAACAACAATCAGAGTGCTGTCCTACGCAACTATTGCTTCTCAAGAGAATCAGAGACCTTGCAGCGAAAAAAACAAAGGTGTACAATGGTACAGCGAAAAATAAGTGATTATTTTCCACAGTCAAGGTAAAATTGCGACACCTATTTTGCTTTTTCTTCCAGCACGTTTCCCGCATATGATGATTTTCAATATTGGTATAGCGTCCGGTTTCATATACTGCATGGATCGCATTCGGTTTTCGGTTATCAGAATAATCGCGTATCCGAACGGTATCGGGTCTCAATTGATTCGGATAAACGACGTTCTACTGTATATCGAATCATTTCTGCTACGAATACAAAATCAAAACAAAGCATATAGTTTTCTCGCGCATGCGTGGATTCAGCGTTCAATTATTGGTAGTAGGAGAGTGTTGCCACAGACACATCCCTCGTGTGGCTTTATACGGCGATTCTAATAAACTCTCACTCAACATATATATTAGCACAAAAAAAATTTAAGTTATATTTTGAGGAAAACTTAAAAAGAAATGTATAACAATTGATGATATTTTTTAATTTTATGAATGTATGAAACAAAACATATTTCTCATTTCAGTGGAAATGTGGCGGATAAAGAAGTGTACGAAAAAGGAAAGCCATGCTCAAAATGTCCTAAGAAAACATGTTGCGGAGAATCATGCAAAAAACACAAAATCAAAGCTAATTACGAAGGACTCTGTAGTAAGTTTGACTTCTGTTATCTGCTTTCTTTTTTAATACCCTTTTACAAGCTTCACTTGTATGTAACGGAATCTTTGAACTCAGTTTTTACCCACTTTAAAAGATCAGATTAATTCAAATTTTTGCTCACTTGTCCAGGACCGATGCCAATACAATAGTTTTTTTTCCCATTGCCCTGTTCAGGATTATCAGGATTAACGATTTCCCGTTTTCATATTTCATCCTGCATCTGGCGACTCATTTCAGACCCCATTTCCAGGTTTGGTGACTAAAAGATTACGTTACAACTTAGTTCTATTAACTATAAAAGGGTGTTTTTCAGTTTTTTTAAGCTATAATTTTTGTAAGGTAAAGTAATAAATGAATGTGTTTATTTCGATAGCTCTAACACGTAAGTGGACTCAAGAGTCTCTAACACATATTGTTCACGACACAGTTTTCTTGTGGACTTGCGTTTATTAATTACTCATAACTTCTGTACATTTACATTGGAGTTGCAGGGCATGCGCAGTTCAGGCAGCGCAATTGGGATTGCGCAGACACAGTTTATACATACATTACTACAGACACAACAACACACTCTACTCTTTTAATTACACAAATAGCGCTTCGTATGCCGTGAACTGACAGAATGCTTAAATGAGTATATGTTTTTCAATGGTTAAACTGTTTGAAATGTAAGAAATTTATTTGGAAGCTTCCCTGCAAATACGGTACTTTTTCTTTTAACAAGAAACCATTATCTTTCGTTTTCACTACGGACCCTCTACCCGACCGCTTTCTGTCTGCAACTGATCCTTTGTCACGGAACCGTTGCCCCAAACGTCTTATCGTTGATACATTTGGTGCTGTTTCACCTGGATATTTCTGCTGAAATGCATTTTTCACACGGCAATGAGATTTTGTACCGAAATAAAATTCCACGATAGCTATTCTTTGCTCTTGTGAAAATATCATGCAAGCTCAACTGATTACAACTGACAAGTATTTTGAAACTGACTCCAGCTACTTTCAAAACTTCTTATGACGGGGCCCCTGCTGCCATCTAGTGACAGAAATCTCAACCAAATCTTTTGGTTTTTAAGCAACAAGGATTACCATGTGGATGTGCGCGACTTTTGAAACACCCGGTATAATAATAGTATTATTTATCTATATTGCTTAAATGTTTAACTACGATTCTGAATAAATAATTTTTTTTTTTATCTTTACAGAAGTGCTTGATGTGGATTCTTTTCAAAAGTGAAGCCTTTTCTTCAGATTAAAACTTTGTGCTTGAAATCATTTTTGAGTCGAGAAGAAATGTCTGGATTAAATATCAGTTAACATCCTAGTGACGTTTTTGAGACCAATTATGTATCGGAATTCTCATTAAAATATGAGAAAATACTTCCTTTTAAATGTAATTGTAATCTAAATATTAAATGATGTATATTGAGAATATAAAAGTTCTCTATTTTTCTCAGTTTTTCTTTCTTTTAAATGTTGTTGCGTAGATCGAGACTCATGGGTTTTATGCTCTCAGACCCTAAGAACAGAACAGCTCCTTAAGAGCGATGAAATTTATTGTAGAAAAACAATCCTTAAAATGTAGGATTTAACAGTAAAATTTGCTCAATAAGTTCAAGAAGGTTTTTCAACTTTTCTCCAACACTCATACACAACTATCAAAGTCTAAAAATACAGGCACGTAAAATTAAAATTTATCAGCGCCCACACACAGGAGCAACCACTCGCTAGTGAACTTTTCAACGGCTGAAGTAAAACTTACTCTGTTTCCGCAAGCGACTGCTATTTAAAATCTTCGCGGCTACTTTCTAGCGATTTCTCGAAAAATCCGCTTACGTCACAGATCATGGTGTTCTGAGATTTCTCCAGTAATTTCCAGAAGCATCCATATAATCGCCAAAAATGATGCCAACTTGGCTATATCGCCTCTATTTCTATTTCACCAAGTTTCTTTTGAAAAGCCATTACAATGTGAAGTATGGCATTGATTGCAAATATTACAATTTTAATTATAAAATAAATGCAAGTGTCAGTGTTATAAACGTATTAAACACCAGATGCAAATTATTTACACTACTTTAAGATTAAATTATGTATTAATTACTCAAGTACAATATTTTGGTTACAGTTACAGTCACAGGGTTTGTGGGATATGAAGCAACATAGGCTATTATCCTCAATCGGTAATGACGAAAGTTATTTATTTATTTATTCCGATATTATCTCACAGTTAATAAAATTAAATTCGTGAAATTTTGTTAAGTAAACGAAACGTAAGTAAACACTTCTGATCATTTACGTGGTGAAAAAGAATTATTATTCATGTGTAGAAGTACAATTATAAAAGCAAAACTTTTTTTTTACTAAAAATGTAATGCTATTTTAAAATAGTTTAAAAAAATTCACCCAAGAAGCTTTTATTAAAATTATTTATTTCTCTATAACACATTTTACTTATTTGCCTACAGTTTTCCTTTATAAAATCTTGATAAAATGTTGGGAATAAGAAATACCTGAAAATAAAGCCTTTTGGGGACTATTGATAATATTTTACAATTTTTGCTTACATATGTTGGGGCCCCTGTAGTCTGGGGACCTCGCTTTATTGCGCTGCGGTAGCTACGCCCTTGTTTTTAAGACACCAATTTCATATTACAGTTGCAATACATAAATCAACTTCCCGCGGGCGTACAACCTTTTGACCAGACTTAACTATTAGGCTAATGATTCAGAAAGTTTAAATTTGAGCTGTATCTTGTTTTCTACAATCAGTTAGATCCATTTGATTTATCCGTACAATGTTTAAAAATCTAATTTTTACAGATCTAATCTAATTATAAAAATCTGACTATTACGGATTTTGAAATTAGATGGAGAAAAAAAATTCTCGGAAAATTATAACTGTGATGGAAATACCAGAATTCCCAGAAATGATGATTGACATTATTAGAGTGACAAAAAAAAAAAAAATAACTCATTGAGATTCGAAGAAATCATTAATACAAAATTATTTTTAACAGATAACAAGTTATTTCATCAATTCTAACCAATACTAATGATTCTCGCAATTTCAATCACACCTCGTGACTAAATGTAATTGTAGAATTAATCACAGCAGAAAAAGTAAATAAATTACATAAAGCGTAGTGTGATATTTCACGAAGGCATTGAAGCGCGGATATTTAATTCTCGTTCAGTAAAAAAAATCGATTGTTTATCACAGAAATGTGCAATCTGTATAGTTTTGATGCAACATTTTTAAGTTGAAACTTTTTAGATTAACTTTGAACGGGAAAATAAGTCAGAGAATTTTAAATTTTCCTTTTTGTGCATTTAAAGCAATTAAGATAGATTTCCCATGTTGAATACAGTTAGTGGACAGATATTTGTGGATCACATAGCCCTATTAGGATCTAATCACCTATAATTGATATTTGAGTACCTGAAAAAGCTTCTTCCGTTTCCCCGTAGTGCTGTGTTGCATTAAATTTAAAAGAGGTGCTTTTATTTAATAAGATATTATGTGTTTTGGGAAAATTAAGACAAAAATTATATCATAAAAACTGATTAAAAAACATGAAAACTTGTACCTTAAAATACGAGGGATGATTAGAAAAAAAGGTTACAAAAGCCGCAGCATTTGAAAACTACATATTGAGAAGAAATTTTGTTTCCCCAGAGGGGGGGGGGGAGACAACTGCGCGACTTGTCATACAGCTGGTTTGCGAATAGGTAGTGAAAGTTCTCAGAAGGTCCAGGACGATTGAAATGGTAAGACGCTTAGGAAATTGGTCTCGTTTGGAAGTCCGAGCCATGATTCGGTTTTTATGGGCAAAGAATGTGTCTGCATCTGGCATTCACAGCCAATTCGTGGAAGTTTATTGTAAAGAAGCAATGAGCCGACAACATGTAGCGAAATGGTATCACTCTTTTGAATCAGGCAGACAGGATGCCGAAAACCGTAACATGGCAGGGAGCAGCCGGACAAGTTCTTCAACGGCAGCAATAAACACGGCAAGTATTGAAGATATGATCCAAAATGATCAACGGGTAACTCAGAATGAAATCTCGTCAGAGCTGGGTCTGAGCTATGGTAGCGGACAGCATATCGTTTCTGATGTGCTGCGATATTCCAAGACAGTGTTGTGAAAACAACGGCCAAGACCTGGCTGAATGTGGACAAGGACCTAATTTCTACCAAGAAGGGTTAAACAAGTTGGTTCTGCGTTCTGATAAATGCCTAAATAGACTTGGTGATTATGTCGAAATGTGATAGGCACGTATGCCTCTTAATACACTTTTGTATTTTCTATCTATTGTTAATAAATATTTCTTTATTCGAATTGTAACCTTTTTTTCTGATCACCCTACGTAAAAGGTGGAAACATTTGTATGATTACAACATGCCAATAATGCCATTAGTTGATATATTTTAAAATTGGATAGTTTTTAACCACGGAAAAGATAATTTATCGAACAAGTTCAATTTCCCCCTTCTAAATAGAATTAATTGATTGATATATAAGCAGTTAATTCTTCCGTTATTTTCAGTTATACTTTTTACATCCATTATAATGTTCCTAGCAGAGACATAAATCATTAAAAGTTATTCATTAGGACGAGTTTGTTTGAAATTTTGAGTTTCTTTTTGTGCTGCTCTTCGACGCCCCAAGAGATTCGCACCAACTATAGGCAATCTATGCTATTTTTTGTAAAGTTTATAACGAGCACGTTCTCCGTTTGTACTCGGCGAGTATTTGGTGGCGTCGGGCATCGAACCCAGGCTTTCCGGTCTGGAGTCCGATGCTCTAGGCCCACTAGGCTACCCACGGCCTGCACGGACTAACCACTAGGCTACCCACGGTTTTTAAAACTCTGCATAACATAATTATAATGTTGATTTGATTTGATTTTTCATTAACGTCACTTTCTGAAATTACTTGAAGGCTGAAGACAAATGACAAGAACGAGACTTTAGATGGTATCCCACTCTCCAAACTTCCTCACTACGCCAATGAAAATATACCTAGACAGATTTAACGTGCATCAATCCCTCTATATCAGTTATTCCCAAAGTGGTCTATATAGACCCCCAGGAGTCTATGACGACTCGCAAGGGGTTCACATAAGCGAAAAAATAATTTGGGGACCATGAGGTGTAAATGGGGGTCAATGATAGTGGCTCTCATTGAACCAAATCGTGATTTTAATTTTAAAAGAAAATTAAATCAAGTGGAAACCAGATTTTACCTATTTAACAGATTTATTTATTAAATATCATGAGGTTAATTTGCAGTTATAAGGTGAAAGTATAAATTTATTAAATGAAGGACTATTTCAGCGTTTCTTTCCAAAATTAAGCTAAAGCAATAAAATATTGGAGGTTGCGAATTTTCTTAGTTTGTCGCACACAATCTGTCAGAACGTTTAAATCTACGTTCAGCATTTAGATGACCTTTATTCAGATTTTGAAACTTAGTTTGAAAATGCTTTGACTATGGTAATACCACACTTGACAACCAATTCATATGGTCACATTGAAAACAAAAATTTCATATTACAACAGGAACTGATCGGAATAGGCACTAACAAATATCTTGAGGTAAAGTGTTTAGAAACAGATGTATAAGCAATTTTGGCTTTAAAAAGATGTACCTGTTAGTATTTGCTCAGAATTATGGAATATCGTTAGAAAGTTTTTCTTGTTTTTCCTAGTGTAGAGCTTTGGCGTGATTATCAATCTCCAAAACAGAAGAAAGAAAGAAGGTGGGAAAACTGGTCATTATTAGCAGAGGAGATTTAGGGTTAAGCCTGACAAGACTGATACTAAATGTTGAAAATTTATTACAGAAGCATTAGATTCATCCTTCCCAGTAAAAGCATTTGCTTGTTGTTCAGTTATTTCATGTATTAAAATTTTAATCTAATTAATTAACACGTGCTTTTTAAGTTTTAAAGACTATACTTCCCTACAGTTAGAAATTTATTTCTTTTAAAGTTAGTAGATGTATGTAAATGATGCCCCCTGACATCCTTTAGTGATTGGGAGTTAGAATAAATACTAGCCATAATCAACCCAAACATAATTTATTAGTCCCTTAACATGTCTCACAAACCCAGGGTAGGAAATGCACCTATAAATAAGTATTGGAGCAAAAACGAGGTGGACGAGATATTTAATATTTAATTATGAGTAGAATCACTTACTTTTGAAACGTTTGGTAATCTACGCTCTAAATAATCGTAACTCCTATCTCAGATAATCGACTTGTGGTCGATTTGATTCTAATTTAAATATCTTATTGACTTGTGATAGCGTTTGGTTCCTGCTTACATCTGAACCCTCTTGTCTACCTATAAACCCGGCTAGAGGTGTGGGAGAAACAGAATAATCCACAGACATGTTTTTCAATCTAATCATTTTATTAATTCTAATTATTAATCAGACACACAAATACAATTCTAATTAAGATAGCTGATTTATAGTAGAGCACGGATGTGAGATTCTATAACACGGGGATACTACTACAGACCCTCAACTGAATCTGAGACAGCTTAAATACGCTCAAATATAACTACGTCGTACACTAATAAACTAACTTCTACTTAATCAAACGCACAGTACCTGAACTTTTTATGCTTCGGATCCTACACTGGAAACTTGCAGGTGCCCTCTTCGGCTTGCTCAATGCTTCACGCTATGTAAACTTTTAACTAATTCCACTCCTTTTCAATCTTCAACTCACAACTATTTCGTAGACTTTACGTTAATTCCTACTTGCCAACACCAACGTGTCAACTACTCCAGCTTGCCAACAACTACGCGTCAACTATTACGTGTCAATCTCAAACTCGCGAAAACAGAATTTATATAATATACCTCATTTACATAATCGCGTTTCCTTACTCGATGAAAGTTGGTTGAAATAAACATTTTCCTTTGAGAAATATAAAGGGATTAGTAGAACCACGTATAGATCCGTCACAGACTGAGCCATCAATTATCAATTTTAAATATTAATTAATCAATCGACGAGTTGCTGTCGTCTAGCTTTTAATTACTTTACGTTAATCACTAACTCCTATCATCTAACTCCCACCTCTCTGTCTCTCTCTCGAACCTAAAAGTTAATGCTTAAATATATGGCAGGATTTACATAAACCACGTCTTCTTCTTCGAAAGAAAGTTTTCATTTGAACAATATTTAAAGTAACAGATTTTCCCCTAAGAGGATTAGTCAGAGGCACACGAATTAGTTGCATGTATATCAGCTTTCAAAAAAACATTAAAGTTGATGCATTTGTAAAAATTCAATATCAAGTAAGCAGGGGTCTACCTCAAACCGAAAATCATGGCAAGGGGTCCATGAGACAAAAATGTTCTGGAACCTCAGTTCTATATGATAGATATTCACCAGGACTCGAACTCAAGACTCGACAACACCGGCCACGAGTTCGTGATCCATGGTCACTAGGCCACTGCGATCACAATATGTACAGCGTCTCTCCAACTTAGTTCCGTTATGACTAACTGATTGTGAGTCGGATTTATATTTTTTCTACGCTCTATTTTCCTACTTAGAAAACACAAAAATTTATCTATGCATAATTGTTATAGGATTATTATTTCTCTATACATTATGTGAGTAACACATGTACTCTACTGTACGTACTGCCCCAGTTTTGGGAACTTTTTGAACCTATCCACGTAGTTGTCATAATTTATTTTCTATTTTTACTTATTTTTTCTGGCTTCAAGTTGAGGAAGAGATTTAGCTTCATAACGCACACAGATCTTTTAAGTTATAAATTTCCTCTGACACATTTAAAATGTCAGTTGTTAGCGTATTCGTGTTTTCATAGAAGTGAATATTTTTCTTATTTATAATTCATTCTTGTAAGGATTCATCCTTGAACCATTATATCAAATTTCTAAAAATTTCTTTAATATTTTGAAAACAAGTAAAACAATAGCATTATGTTTAACTCATTACCACATAAGATGATTAAATGCGAAAATGCATTTAGAAAAAATTCTTACGTTTCAACACAGTTTCCTAGACTATTTCTTAATATAATTAAACTAATCATTATCTCACTGTTTTTATGTATTTATTACATGTGACACTTTTAAACAACTGTATGAGTAATTATAAAATCTTTAAGAAATTAAAATATAAATATCGATTTAAACTATTTCTTTCAACCAAGAAAAGTTCTAACATTAATTTGATAAAGAATCTAAAAATGAGAAAATAGATAAAATCTCTCATACTATTTGTTCTTCGCTAATTCTTTCTTGCTTCAAAAATACATTTTATTTTCAGATACAAAAAATTAAATAATAATGCAAAAAATATTTTGAATCCCATCCAGAACATCATATTATACAGAAGAAATATATGACTTTCTTATTAAGGGATATCCCTCTACTTGCGATAACTTTTTTTTTTTAAAAAAACGGAGGTATGGGGATATTTTTTTTTGTAGTTTTTAGATTTGTTTAGTACATTTTTTTTAAAAAAAATGCTAAAATTAAGAAGAGAAAAAGAAATTACTATTACTAAAATAGGGAAAAATTGGTAAAAATTTACAAAAAATAACATAAACGGGGCCCATTCTGTACTAAAAGTTTATGAACAAATTTTCAATTTTTCATTTCTGATGTGTTGCTATGCTATTCATTTTTAAAATGACTTTCAGGATAAGAAATATTTTAATTTTTACCAAAACTAGAGCACTTTATCTTAGTTATTATATGAAATTGCTTAAAAAAACAGTGATAATATTCACATTACCTCTACCGTAATTTTGGACCGTAAATATTGTAATAAAACAGCCATTAATAAATCTGAAATTTAAAACACTTCTACTAGTATACAGAATATACACAAAACATTTCAGTTAATTATTCTCAAAACTTTTTGAGCAATCGCTGCCCCCATTTGATCATTTTCGAAAGGAAAAAAAAACACATTTCGAGTAAAACGCATTTTAAAGTATGACAAAAAAAACTTGCTTAAAGTAATGGCATCTGCTTTTACTAAAAAAACTTCTAGTTTTCGTTCTAGCGAACGGAAAATTATAAACTTGGTATTTTTATAAAGCGAATAAAATAGCCTGTAAAATAAAATCATAAAAAAGTTGTAAATTTTTGGCAAAATTCACGATTTTAATATTAATATTATTAAAAGTACGCTAATATTATTTAAAGTACACTTAACTCATTCTAGTTTTTTTAAACAAAAGTTCAAAACTAACCTTGCATATTGATTTAAATGAAAAGTTTTTGGCATAAAACAATTTGCTATTATTAATGTTGGTTTCATCGCACTTTTGCACGGTTAAGTATGTTTTACGGCAAGGGTGTCAAACTCAAAAACTTGGACCAAACAAACAAGGTTTAACTGCAGGTGGGCCCCAAAAAATGATCAATATTCATAGAAACGTAAGAATATTCGAATATTTCGAAAATTACATAATAATAATAAACAAAAATACGAATAAAAGAACAAGAAAAATTGAATGTTTACGTCCTGTGTGTGTGTGTGTGTGTGTGTGTGTGTGTGTGTGTGTGTGTGTGTGTGTGTGTGTGTGTGTGTGTGTGTGTGACACTTGATATCTCTTCTCTGCTACTATTTTTCCTAATTCGGAAGAAATTTTGATATTTTATTATATATCATAGTGTGCCTATATACTAGGCCGCAAAAATGTTCGTTGTGGACAACGGGTTTGTCACTCCTGTTTTACAGTGTCTCTCTTCTTTTATTTTACCAATATTGCAGCAAAATAAATCTATTAACAAAGATATACTCCATATATATATATATATATATATATATATATATATATATATATATATATATCTTAGCCTTGTAGGAAGTACAATTTTGTTTCTCATTATTTTATTTGATTGTATATATATATATACTGCTGGCCACCGTAAATGCAACACCCCGAAGGAAGCACGCAAATACCATGAAATTTACAACCTTCATTAGCGCAGGTGAGATATGCAAATGATTAGAATTTCAGCGCAGGCACACATCACGCACGCCTGTGGCTTGGAGATTTCGACGATTTCAAGTTCGGCAATTGTGTTTTTCTTGTGGTTTTTTCAAAAAACGACCAGTTATGTCTCGTAGAAAACAGCGATCAGCTTTTGATCAAGTATCTGAGTTCGACAGAGGAAGGATAGTGGCCTTCCGAGATTGTGGATTATCTTTCAGGGAAATCGGTAGTCGCGTGTTGGACGAAACCAAACAACTGTAATGCGGATATGTGACCGTTGGATGCAGGAGGGTATGACGGACTGACGTGGTCGATCGTATCCACCTCAGTGCACCACTTCACGTGAGGACAGTCAAATTGTGCGCATGGCAGTGACGGATCGCTCAGTCACATCACGAACCATAGGAAAGCATATTGAGTCTGTAACGCATCATTCAGTATCTGCGCGTACCATTCGACGCCGTTTACAGCAGAATGGTCTGTCCGCAAAACGTCCATTGCTTGGTCTACCCTTGACGCAGAACCACAGACGTCTCCGCCGTAAATGGTGCGATGAAAGAAGGACGTGGGCAGCAGAATGGAATGAAGTTGTCTTTACTGACGAGTCACGCATCTGTCTGCAACACCACGGTGGTAGGATTCGAGTCTGGAGACACCGTGGAGAGAGGATGCTGAACAGCTGCGTTATGCATCACCACACTGGTCCTGCACCGGGCATTATGGTATGGGGTGGTATTGGATATCACTCTCGCACTCCTCTAGTACGCATTGCCGGTACTTTAAACAGCCAGCACTACATCTCCGAGCTGT